>JALIGW010000137.1:138798-183798 GCA_023053685.1 Diadophis punctatus similis | reverse complement strand
CACACACACACACACACACACACACACACACACACACACACAACCAGCCCAGCTCTCATTTCTATTAAAATATTTTGCTTCTCTAGAACAGTGCTATATATTATTACAAGAAAATACTCATGCAATTTTCTTGGCAACAGCATGGGAGTGATTTTGAATTGCCTTCTCTGGAAATATTTGTTTCAACTCCGTGATGTAACCTACAGATATTACCTCATGATGCCTTTCCCCAGCCTCCAAGTTTCACATAGCCTGATCTTGCTTAACTTTGAAACCAAATGTGATGCATAAAAAGCAGTTGCACTATATTTTATATTTATCATCTTTCTCTCATACCCAATATATATTCTATTTTCTATTAATATCTTTACACACACACAGATACACCATTATATGGGTGGTATACAGTAAGTCTCCCCCAATCTCAGGTCCTCTGCTGGAAGCCTGAGAGTTTGAAGGTTCTATGCAGGATCTTAGCTGTTCCTAGCACTGCACTCTTCTGGACAGAGAGCTCTGATGTTATTCCTAGGACAGTGATGGCTAACCTTTTCGGCACCGAATGCAGAAACTGAAGCATGCATGAGCGCCGCAGCACCAGAACCAGGAAGAGAACAACTAGCCGGTGCGCATGTGCACGACGGAACCTGGAAGAGCAGCTGGTGACGCTGCGCGTGCTCACAGAGAGGGCTCTGCATGGCACCTCTGGAACGCGTGCCATAGGTTCACCATCATGGTCCTAGGATCTTTCAGAGCCACTCTCCCAGCTTAGGAGTCATAACTCCCAGTGCTCCTAATATTACTGAGTCTACTTTGACCTTTATTTTTCACATCCTCTCCAGTTCCTCCTTCATGTCCTAGTACTTCTCCAGTTTCTTACACCTTCTTTCGAATGTTGTTGTCACTTAGCACTGCTACAGTACATCTATCATCACTGCTATCTTCTGGTGTTTGTCTACTACCGTGGTGTCTGGTTGATTGGCCAGTACCTGCTTGTCAGTCTGGAAGTCCCACAGTATCTTAGTTCTGTTATTCTCCACAATCTTCTGTGGAATCTCCCATCTGGGCTTGGAAGAATCTAGCTTCATACACTGTATATATATTTCTGTACACAATGCCAACTACTTGGTTGCACCATTGAAGGTATGCTGTCCTTGCATACATTTTGCACCCTGTCACTATGTGTTAGATCAGGGTTGTCAAACTGGTGGCCCATGGCATCACGTGTAGGCCACACCCACCCCAGCTCTGAGAAGGGGGAAAACGTTGTAATATGTCATGTAACGGCAATGTGATGCCGCGAGTTTGACACCTGTGCATTGGATTGTTTCTCGGCCTCTTTGCATAGTCTGCACCTGCAGACTGGGTCCTGTCTAATGTGGTACATTTATGCTTCTATGGATTTGGAGCATAGCACCTATTAATTCATCCCTTTCCAGCCACTGGTAGGATTTCCCAATGTCTGCCACCTCAACTCTCTATCAATGGAATATCTCATGCAGGGTCTTCTCTTGCATGGCGTTCCTTTGTTTGATCTTCCTCCCACATCTGTTGCTGCTTCAGACATTCTTTCAGCAGCTCATCTTTGGGTACCATCTTATTGATTTATATCAGGATGCTCTTGGTTTCATCCAGGACAGAGGTTTTATCACTTACCAGACCTCGCTCACCCTTTTTCCAAGTGGTATAGTTTCTATGTTGTTGGACTTTGGATGGAAACCTCCACTCATTGTGGGGAAATTCCAGGTCTTCACATCAGCAGCTTCCATGCCCTGCTTTGCTCAGCTCATTATGCTGGCAGGATATCTGATGACAGACAGGGCATATGTGTTGATAGTGTGGATCTTGCTCTTTCCTTTGAGCTGCCTCTTCAACTTTCTTGAGTTGATTTCCAGTTTTTTCTTCCACAGACCTCTTGAATTCCCAAGGAAGGTCTTTAGTGTCCTGTTGACCTTGTATAACCCCAGGCATTCACAGATAACATGTGTGAAGCATTGAGTTTTAAGCTGGGGGCTATGATGTCTCATAGGACATCTGTGTTGTGGGCAGGCAGGTTATTGACCAATAGTTGGATGCAGGGGTGGGTTCTGGTTTTCTTTGCTGCCGGTTTGCTTAGGGATGCGCCCCGCGCATGCATGCATGTGCGCAGTATATGCATGCATGCGCAGAAGCAAAATACAAGATGGTGGCTCCTACGGCACCGCCGAGAGAACCGGGTCAGCAGCATGGCAGGCCTGGGTTGCTGCCGGTTCCAGCAACCCAGGCCGCCAAGTTACTATCAGTTCTATAGAACCGGTCCGAACTGGGAGGAACCCACCTCTGGTTGGATGGTACCTTTCCCATATGGGGTCTTTCATGATCAGAACTGTCCTTTTTTGTGTTAACCAGTCTGGGTCAGAACCTATGGCTAGAAGCTGATTCCTCTGTGCTGCTCAGCATTCATGCTGTCCTGTTAGTTTCTTTAACCACTAGGTGTGAATCATATCTGGATCAGCTCTTTATGTTCTAGACTTCTTGTTGTACATCTGCTACTGTGATGTGATGGTTCCTGTTCTGGGATTTTGCTGTGGTTTGCTCTCTGGTCCTGCTGTACATTGCACTGGTGTTATGTGTCTTCTCCTTCTCCCATATGTTCTTCCAGTATTGTTCAGTTTTTGTTGCTGGTGGCTTTCATGTTACTGTGTTGTTACACTGCAGTTGGGAATACATCTTGGATGGTTCTTTGTGGAATAGGTCATTTACCTCATTTTGGCCTATGCTTCTCTAGTCTGTCTGTCTGTCCATCTGTCCATCCATCCATCCATCCATCCATCCATCCATCCATCCATCCATCCATCCATCCATCAATGAAGAATATTTGTGCTGTTGATTGAGAAGATAGCACGAGATTCCTTTGCAAGATTATTTATTTATGTATTCATCAAATGTACATGGCTACCCATCTCATGAAAAACTGACTGGGTGGCATACAACAACATTATAAAACAACCAATAGATATAGACTATTATTTATTTTAAAATCACAAGGACTAAGAGAGAACAGCAGGTGTTAATAACAATGGAGCTATCCCAATTCCTCACTGGTGTTGATTTTATTCCTGGTAATAAGCATTGTGCCAGACCTTTCCTGATTCCTTCAGGGAGCTGCAGAGGAAAAAAGAACAGGGGAACACATTAATCAAAAGCACATTTTCACAGCAATGAGTTCTTTCAGGCTACTGTCCACTTGAGATATTCTCTTGCCGCACTGATCCTCACTTGATGACATGCCTGCAAATGGCCTTTTTCCTGTTGGCTCAGACTTACCGCAATATATCCGCAAAAGCAGTGAGAATGGGCTTGCACTCATACTTAATGTAATGCTTGGCACACAAAGATTTCACCAGGGGAGCCACCTTGTAATAATTATGTCGAGGCATGGTTGGAAAAAGACTGTGGAAAGAGAGAAAAAATATCAAGGCATTTTTTGTAATTTGGATCCTGCTGTTATTACTGCCTTTCCCATCTCAATGTCGGAGAGTTTCCTATTCAGTACTGCATACAGGCAGGTTGATACAGAAGGGGATAACCTTTCACCTGTCTAGTTCCCAAAGAGTTTTGGGTAGGAATGAACAAGCGGAGGTCCTTCTGATTATTGCTGAACCATGATCCTTCCTAATGAGTCCCTTTGTGTTAGGGTACTAGTTCAGCAATATTGTGGAGGTGCTCACAGGTTTTGTACTCTTAATTAAGAATTTTAAAGGTAAAAGGCAGCATTTGACTTGGACCAGAAATGAAGTATAATTATGAACCATTTGATCTGCTATGTAACTAGAAGTAAGATATGAAAAGCCCAAGCTCTAGACATCAGTTTCACTGCTGCATTTTGTATGAAATGCTGTTTCTAGGCATTTTTACAGCATAGATCCCAAAGTCCAGTCTGAAATAGCCACAGCATGTATAACTGGGACAAGATCTGCTTTCTTTAGAACTAGTCAAAACTCCTGGCAATAGCCGTCATTTGGATTAAAATTTGGACCATAATATGCAGGTGGTGCTTAGTGGTGACAAAAGCTGTACAAAAGCTGCACTATATACTGTACAACCTTTCCATATAGCTTGTACTTACTGATGTTCAATCTGGAAATTCAAGTGCCCAGTGAACCAGTCATTGAATAGAGATTCGTCCACGTTACATGTTGCTGAGAGCTAAGGAGGAAATAAAAAGCATGTAGAGTTCCAATGACTTCCTTCACGTTTCTTCCTAGTTTCTATCAACAGTACAAATAATTATATCAATTTACAGTATTCATTTCCAAATGTTTGTTACATTTATAGTATGGTCACTGCCCAGAAGGACATTAGAAATATTTATGAATCCAGGCCAGGCAACTACTTAACTTGTGCTATGTGCATGGGATGAAATCCAATGATATATATGTGTGGGAAGAAATTTGCACAGACTAGGACAGTGACAGCTAACCTTTTAAGCACTGAGTGCCAAAACTGGAGCACATGTGCACGCTGGAGCACCGGAACCCAGAAGAGAGGAGCTGGCTGATGTGCATGCATGCTGGACCAGCTGTCTGGCCCGCATGTTCATGATGGAACCCAGAAGAGCAGCTGGCGATGCCGCCCGTGCCCACAGAGAGGGCTCTGCATACCACCTCTGGCATGTGTGCCATAGGTTCGCCATCACGGGACTAGGATATTGGTGACATTTCAGATTCAATGGCTTATTCTGCTTAACAGGCTAGCTTCTTTTCAGGAGAATCTCTTTTGGAGTGAATCAATCAACCTGTGAATCTAAAGTTGGATTCCCTGAATCATCCTTATTGGACTATTTCTTTAGAAGTAGACATAGAAATATTATGTAATTACTTCTGTGGAAGTTAGAACATTAGTTTAGGATCAAGAAGAGTAGCATCCAAATCTCAATTGAGCCATTAGCAAACAGATTTAGAGCACTTATTTGTCTCCAATTTTCAAAAGAAGGTATACTATTATTATAGTCTATTATTGTGTTTTAATTAAATAAAACAGAAAACATAAACATTTTTTAAAAGGTTTAATTGGTTAGAAAATAATAGCCTTTAAAAAAATGTTACATTTTCTTGAATCCAGTCCTTAATATCCAGAGTTTTTCCAGTCTTTCAATACCATTTACTTGGTCCAATATATTTTCTCCTAATAATTCCTCAAAAATGGTTTCATAGTTATATTTTATATAATTCATAATTCATGTAATTCCTTAAAAAAGCAGCTTGCATGATTTTGGAATATGTTCAAGATAACATTTAATATAAAACATTTATTCATAAATCTACTTTTATGGGCTTTAATTTTATTCCAAACAGAAATCAAAACTGGATATAACCAAATCATATGAATTAATGTACCCTCCAATTTTAATAAAATAATAATATAAACATGTATTAGCAGTTAACCATTTCCCATCTCCAGGAGTTATATCATGCTACTATAAAAATAAAACAAAAGAGAATCTAGAACAGGAAAACTGTGTATGAATAAACCAATATTTAGAGCTACTTAAAAACTGGCAGTAAGCCCCATAAAGAAAATATATAATACATGCGAAATATATACTGTACATGGGTAACATAAGGATGTACCAACAGTAATCATATAATAAAGGATGGCACTAGCTTACATTTGGAGGACATATAAGATGATATGCAACTAGCCATAGTGCATTTGTATTTATGATATACTGTTTAAAAAAAGAAAGAAAACCTGTCTTGTCTCTCATCATCTTTTATTCTCTCTTTGTGATAGGTCAGGTTATCTATGCAGAAATCATCTGTTATTATTGTCACAACAACTATATGCTGTTTCTTGTTAACTTACATCACTGTGATCAGGTTTCAGGTATCACCTTTAAATTGCCTAATTCTGGCCAGAGGCCTGTTCATATAATCTATTCATTTAAACTCATCCCTTAATTATATTGTCTAAACAAGAGGTCCCCAACCTTTTGGACCTCAGGGACCACTACATTCATAATTTTAAATCCCGCGGACCACTAATACGAATCCAGCGCGCCGCTTGCTGAAGCTTCTGGACTCCCAATAACGGGATGGGGTCCTTCAGGAATTCTCTCCCCCTCTCTCTTTCTTTCTCTCTCTCTCTCTCTCTCCTCCCACTCTTTCCCTCTCTCCCCGCCTCTTTCTCTCCCCTCCTCTTTGTCTGTCTCTCTCTCATTTCTTTCTCTCTCATCTCTTTCTTTCTCATCTCTCTCTCTCCCCCTCTCTTTCTCTCCCTCCTCATCTCTCCCCTTTTTCTCTCTCTCCCTCTTTGTCTCTTTCATCTTTCCCTCCCCATCTCTTTCTCTTCCCCCTCTTTCTTTCTCTCATCTTTCTCCCACTCTCTCGTTCTCTCTCTCTCTCATCTCTCTCTCCTCTTCTCTATGTCTCTCTCTCTCATCTCTCTCTCTCTGACATATCTCTCTCCTCTCCCCCTCTCTGTCTCTCTCTCATCTCTCTCTCTGCCCTCTCTCTGTCTCTCTCTCATCTCTCCCTCCCTCTTTTTCTCCCCCTCTTTCTCTTTCTTTCTCTCATCTCTCTCTTCCCATCTCTCTCGTTCTTTCTCTCTCATCTCTCCCCCCTCTCCTCTCTTTCTCTCTCCCTCTCTCCCTATTTCTCTCTCCTCTCTCCTCTCTTTCTCTCTCCCCCCTCTCTCTCCCCTCTCTCCCCCCTCTCTCATCTCTCTCTCTCTCTCTGACATCTCTCTCCCTCTCCCCTCCTCTCTTTCTCTGTCTGTCTCTCTCTCTCTCTCATTCTGATTCTTTAGTGCTCTCTGGGTCTTGCAGGTGCTCTTTCAGCCTTTGTTGGTGCTGGATGCTTCGCTCCTGCTCTGGGATTTGGAGCAAATCTCCATCCCCCGCCCTTCCCTTCTCAGGCCAGGCGAGGAGTGACTGGGAGGGGAGGGTGAGGGGCAAGCCAGCCACTGGTGGGTTCAGCCGACAGGAAGCCACAGCAGGGGGAATACAAGCTGCAGGTTGCCGACACCCATTGCTTCAGCCCGCCTGTGCCAGATCCCCTTGCACCATTACCTCGTTCTGGCCGGCGAGGGCTGTGCTGCAATGTTGCAAGTTTCATGTAACTCCCTCTATGGTGGAGATTTCCAACCCCACCATGAGCTGCCTGGTCATTCCCATATTCCAGAGCTCTAGTCACAGGACTGGCCATTAGTCATCCCGGAGCAGGTCCTCCACCCGGGTGTGCCGCAGACTACCAAAATTTTCTCACGGACCACCAATCGTCCGCGGATCACCGGTTGGTGACCTGTGGTCTAAACCACAGTTTGAAATTTAGTATTACAGCCATAGAATGTATCCAACACAATCTCCAGTCCTGAGGTGGGTTCCTCACGGTTGGGACCGGTTCACCGGAACTGGTAGCGACCCGCTGGTGATGTCATGATGACATCATGGAACCAGTTAATCGGGGCCGGTCCGTGGGCACCGCCATCATTTTTTTTTGAATTTTTTTTCTTCTGAGCATGCACAGAAGCTGAGTTTCTGGCACTGTGCATGCGGTCGCCATCTTGTTTTCAGATTATTATTATTATTATTATTATTATTATTATTATTATTATTATTATTATTATTATTATTATTATTATTATTATTATTATTATTATTATTATTATTATTATTATTATTATTATTATTATTATTATTATTATTATTATTATTTTTCGGAAGTGCGCATGCACGCCCACACAGCACGGGAGGAAGAGAACAGGCAGCAAGGTAAGTTAGAACCCACCCCTGCTCCAGTCCCATAATATCCGGTGCAGAGCCCTAAAGGAAAAGGGCATCAAGAAAGCATGAAAAAACATGCTTTAAAAAATGGATGATTGGGTAGTTGGTTTTTTTCACATGTACACTTTCTGGGGAGATTGTTGTAACTACCACCAGGAGAATTAGATTGCCTCCAATATGTTCTTCTCTACAATATAAAGAGAAAATGGCAGTGTTTCCTCCATCACCATCAATGTTTGGCTACTCCTATCTGTTAGCCGTTTGGATCTATGTTCTCATTCTGTGGATCAATGCACCTTACAAAGTTAATTTTTATGCCATTGAAAATCTGGTTCATGACTACAAAAAGAACATTTCTGTGAATTGGACTCCACATGTGGGGATGTGGAATTATATAGTGTCCTTTTGGATGGAGGATGAATAGCATTGGTGCTATTCCTGCCTTGCCAAGTTGTCATGAAGAAGCAAGGGAGATTAATATTGTACTACATTGTTTACCATTTCATTATCTACTGTGGACAATGAGTTTATTGTTCCCCCTGTAACTTTTCTCCATGAGATGAGAAAGGGCATCACTGTGCAATTGTGGTTTTCCCAGAAACTGCAATATGGGAGTGAGTTCTAGCTGCCAGCATAGACATTCCATTTGTATTACCTGCTCTTTATAAGACCATGTTTCCATGTAAATAAGGGCATGAAACATTTAAGAAAACAGCAACATGATCTGGCCCTGTGTTTCAGAACTAAGGATCCAACATTTCTGAATAAGATTATCCAAAGAAAAGAAATTTCCCCTTTAAATAGAAACTATCTCACCTGGGCAGAGAACCAATCTAAATTCTGATCATAGTCAATATTCATTGGAATGTGGTTCATCTGTGAGACCCAGATAAACCATGTAGCTTCTAAGTACCTGTGTAGACATACAAAGAATAACAATAGTGATTCAAACAAATTCTTTAAATGGTTCACTCACTAGTAAAACTCCTTTTCTCAGCCCAAAACATGACATGATTACTATTGCCACATCATTGCACTGACTATACAGAAACATAATTTTTATAGGTAAAATCAGGGAGTTAAAGCTATGGTACTTTGTAACAATCTTGTACAATCTGTCACACTTTTAAGCCCTCATACCTAGTTAGAAGTTTCAGGTATTCTAAAACTCACATTCTTTAGAGTTCTCAATTAAATAGTACTATTAGTTACACAAGTTGATGAACTGCCCACGTTTGGATTACCTATTGGGCAAGAAAGGTGGATAAAAGTGCTTAAGTTCAGCTTAGTTTCTAAAAGAAGGGGGAAAGTGCTTAAGATTTGTCTGTATTTGCCTCCACAGCTCCTTTTCCATAACCACTTCCCATCTTCTCAATTCTCAATATACTTTAAAACCAACCTGATTTCTCCATTGTGTCCTCACTATCAATTTATCAAAACACTTTTAGCTCAATGTTAATTATATATTTGTGAGTTTGGATTTCACACACATCACCCTGAGCCAATTGTTGCTCAGTTTGAACTGGCCAACAGCTACACCAAGAATCCCAGCCACTGAACAGAATAGTGACATTCTTCTGGATTGAATATCACTACATGCATTGTCTCCAGAGCTTTTAATGGCATATGAGTTACAAACAGCTCCTTCCTTTAACAAAAAATCCCAAAGAGGTTTCTAGTCCTCTCCCCTCACCCACAACATGCACCATTTAGGCATTTTGCAGCATGCATTTGTGTGTTTGTCAGTTTGTTTAGGAAACAATATTTCAGGTAGATTGCTAGGCAGATTGTGACAGAGGACTGATTTGTGAAAACATTAAAGAAGTTTAAAATTCCTTCATTTCACTGGTGTAGGATCAGCCTTATAGCTAATTGGCCCAACAACTTCTGAGAGGGTTTTAGGGCTACAAAATGGCATGCTAGCAAAACTACATTTGAGGCCTGTTGCCATGAGGTAGATTGGATGAAACACAAGTTGGGAGGCAGCTCTCCAAATGCCCTCATTCCTTGGATGAAGCCACTGAGATGCAGTTTTTATCCAACTGTGCAGGACAAATAAATAATATTTTTTTCCCTTGAGGATAGAAAGTACCAGACCAATCTTTAAAGAAATGTCTCCTCCTGTACCAACCTGCTCATAGTATAAGATCAAGCTTGTGTAATATGAAAAGATCAGTAATAGTGTATACTAATTTTAACAGGAATTTATTTGTGTCACATCCCCATATTAAGTCAACAAGAAATGGAGACCTCATTGTTTTTTTGAGGCTGGTAAACAAAGCTAGCTATGTACATATTGAAGGTCTCTTTTGACTTCACAGCATATAAAAGCATTAGTTGAGTCATAGAAGCAGGGTAGAGTTTTACATAATTATTATTACCTGGCTAGCCAGTAGTAAGCCATAAAGCTCTTAAATCCCATTAAAGGAACATACATGAGGCAGACACGGAAGTTATAGAAAACAGTGGTAAACAGCTCCTGTCAAAGAACAGAGTGTTAAATAAGCACAATAGTAACAACATGTAGATCATTATTATGAATTCCTTTGTCAATTTCAGATTAATTAGCTATAATGTGGCAAATAGAGATGCTAAAGGCTATAATGCAATAACATGCAGAGTAATAGGCAGTCTGCAGTGTAGTGCTGAAGGACTTTCAGGGCCTCTTCATTTGTGCATCTAGCAAAACACCCACAATGATAAAAAAAAGAGTGAGGGTGGAGCATACTAGCATCAGTTGTGCAGAAACCTTGCTTTACATCAAAATGGAAAGAATTTCTCTAGGGCAGAAATGGAATTCTTGAAGCTGCTAAAGGTTTCAATGTCTTTTGCAGTGGCTGAGAATTGCAATGGATAGTGACATGACTCAACCTGAGTAGTGGGGGGCTGGGGTTGCATCCATGGGGAAGAATGAAGTTTTATACCCACAATATGTCTAACTGGAAGCATTGCTGTTATTATTAAACTGTATCTGTATTCTCCATATCAATGCCCAGATAATCTCTCCCCCATCCCTCTGCAAATGCACCCCAATATCCCTGGCAGTTAGAAATGCAATCTCCTGGCAACCTCTTCCTCTGCTCCTCATCACTTTCTGTTCCACTGTTACCACTGTCTCTGCCCGGAGGAGAAAACAAGAAAATGCTTGTTTTCTGACTTTCAGGTTGGCTTGGAAAAGATTCACAGTCTAGGAGATAACTTCACTAATGCCTGATGTAACCCAGTAGAACAGGCTCATTGTTAACATCAGGGTAGATACTGTGGTCAGCTCTTTGGAGCTGTGACAAGCATTCCTTGGCTTTCATTGCACTATTTGCCTATCGCTCACCCTTCCCTCCCCAAACAAACCAGTTACATTTTCTGTTCCATGGTGCTGTCAAAAGGGAAGGCCAATGAAATCATGAATGGCAGGAAATGTTCCCATGATGTTGTGGGGCATTAAGGAAAGAAAGCAACTTGCATTTTGTAATGCATCTCTTGTAGCTCATTAGAAAGAAAGAGGATTCAGGACCTTTATGTGTTACCCATGACCATACACCAATTCCCTAAAATAAAGAGGTGTTATGACTTACCAACCATTTTTTTCTTGTAAATAAATAGTGATAGGGAACCGCTTGGACACCAATTGCATATGCCAATGGGGCAAAGACTAATATAAAAATGCAAAAGGAGAATACAAAAATGAGTGTGTGACTAAAATAAAGTATATTACTGTATATCCTAGAGAAAACAAACAACATCTGTCTCTGAATCCCATTTTGCATTAAATTAACCACCTTATTCCCTGATCTATTGGCCCAATGCTCATCAGGCTTTTTCTGTAGTGATTAAGAGACCTGATGTAGAGGGAATAAGGAATGGTCTTGAAAGCCAGGAGAATGAGTTGCTATCAAGGCAATGAGCCCTTTCCAAGAAAGTAATTTGAGTAAATGTCCCAGGCAGCTCCCTGCTTCACATAAAGGGGGGAAACACATTCATATTCCCAAGATCCTGTTACTCTAGGTGTCACAACAGGGGTGGGTTCCTACCAGTGCGGTCCAGTGCGCAGCTCCGATAGGGACCCCCCGATTACGCAATTTGCACGCGACGGCTCCCGTGCCATCTTCGCCGGTCCGTCGTGCGCCACCATCTTTTTTCAGCAATTTTTTGGCTTTTTTTGCTTCCTGCGCATGCGCAGAAGCAAAATCTCATCGAAATCTTGCGAGGGGATGCACGTGAGATAGATATTTCAGCAAAATTTTGGTTCCGCGCATGCGCGGAAGCAAAAAATCACTGAAATTGCATGCACACGCACATCCCCTCACAAGGTTTCAGCGAGATTTTGCTTCTGCGCATGCGCAGGAAGCAAAATCGCATGAGGGGGCACATGCACATAGTGCACGCGCACACGCACAGCATGGCAATCTGCGAGCAGTGCACTGGTAGCGAGGTAAGAGCAACCCGCCCCTGTGTCACAATAAAACTAATCCCTGCCATTGGTTTCTTAGTCTGTTCTGCTTTATAGTGCTGATACTGTATATGACTTCATTGGTTATTCTCCTCCAAATTTAGGCTCCTGTAAACATGGTAAAGTACTTACAGGCAAAGTAATTATGTTGGTACTGGTAAGGCATATATTTCTTTTTCTTCTTTCCGAGCTGCACAAGGAGAAAAAGAGTAAACAGTTAAATTGACAACTATCAAAATTCCAAATCAGGGTCATGTTGTAAGGGCCCATTCTTTACAATATAGATTCTTGAAAAGTTTGATCTTTGCATATTACTATATCACAGACTATTTGATCTGTGACTCTTGAATTTCTGCCATACATACAGCTTTTGTGGGCTGAGGGTTGCTTCTTTTGGGAAGCTATCTTTCCAAAATAAACAGGACCAGGTGAAAAAACATGGACAAGACAAACGCCAAATGTCAAGATATATTTGGCAAGGGAAAAAAAGAACGAATAAGTCTGAAAATGCTGCAAGAATCTAAAAACAAAGGGGGCTTTGGATTGCCAGACTGGGAGTTGTACTATTAGGCCTCAGTACTTATATGGGTGAAAGAATGAATTAGTTTGAGGCATAAAATATTATTAACTTTGGAGAGACATGATCTCCAGCTGGCAGGTGGCATGCCTTGTTATGGTATGGGAAAAACAAAATGCATAGCTATTTTCAAAGACACTATATTAGAAATGCACTATTGTCAGTATGGGCAAAAACTAAAGAACAACACTACTTGAAAATACCAGTCTGGCTTTTTATAATGGAGGCACTGATACATCCAAATGTTATTAACATGGAAAAAATTACAAGATATAATGAAATTTTGAATGAAGAGGGGGAGCTTAAAACTAAGTAAGAATTGAATAGTCAAGGGACTGATATAGCATGGTGGCCACAAGTGCAGATACACTCTCGATATGAGAAAGATGCTAAAATGTATAGTTTTTATAAAGAACCAACTAGTCCAGATATTAACAGGGATGGATGAAAAACTAATTTAAAAATATACAGTATATAGTAATCTATTGAGCATTAAAATGGAAGGAGAGCAACTAAAGGAGACAATGATAATACGGGGCCAAAAGTTTTGGTTACACAATAGAGTTAAATAAATGGCAGAAACTGTGGGACAGGAATTATAAATTAACTATGTCAACTGCATATAAAGAAAATCTCTATAAAATGTTTTATAGATGGCATTTTTCACCGACCAGATTGGCAAAGATGTTGGAAATGTAATCAGACACCAGGTTCGTATTATCATATGTGGTGAACATGCCCAAAGGCAAAAAATATTGGACAAAAATACAAACATGGTTGGGAAAAAATGACAAAGCAACATATAGATCTAAAACCAGAAATATTTTTGTTGGGCATCTTACCGGAAAAATATAATAAAGGGAATACATACTTAACTCTATATGTGTTAACAGCAGCTATAATTATATTTGCACAACAATGAAAAAGTGAAGAGATCCCTACAGAGGAAAACGTAATTAAAAAATATTAGAATAGAATAGAATAGAATAGAATAGAATAGAATAGAATAGAATAGAATAGAATAGAATAGAATAGAATTCTTTATTGGCCAAGTGCGATTGGACATGCAAGGAATTTGTCTTTGGTGCATATGCTCTCAGTGTACATAAAAGAAAAGATACATTTGTCAAGAATCATGAGGCACAACACTTAATGATTGTCATAGGATATAAATAAGCAATCAGGAAACAATCAATATTAATATAAATCGTAAGGAAACAAGCAACAAGTTACTGTCATACAGTCATAAGTGGGAGGAGATGGGTGATAGGAACGATGAGAAGACTAATGGTAATAGTAATGCAGCCTTAGTGAATAGTTTGACAGTATTGAGGGAATTATTTGTTTAGCAGAGTGATGGTGTTTGGGGAAAAACTGTTCTTGTGTCTAATTGTTTGGTGTGCAGTGCTCTATAGCATCATTTTGAGGGTAGGAGTTGAAATCATTTATGTCCAAGATGTGAGGGGTCTGTAAATATTTTCACGGCCCTCTTTTTGACTCGTGCAGTATACAGGTCCTAAATGGAAGGCAGGTTGGTAGTAATTGTTTTTTCTGCAGTTCTGATTATCCTCTGAAGTCTGTGTCTGTCTTGTTGGGTTGCAGAACCGAACCAGACAGTTATAGAGGTGCAGATGACAGACTCAATAATTCCTCTGTAGAACTGTATCAGCAGCTCCTTGGGCAGTTTGAGCTTCCTGAGTTGGTGCAGAAAGAACATTCTTTGTTGTGCTTTTTTGATGACGTTTTTTATGTGCAGAAATGGATAGATTAACACTTAAAATTAAGGGAAAGAAAGAAACTGAATACTTTTTAGCATGGGATTCATTTTATCAATGGCTAACCAACAAAAACAGAAGTTAGAAATATGGAAATATAAGAGAAGGATTAATTTTATAAGGAAGGTTTATTAAAATGGATAAGCAAATACTATTATTGTTATTGTTATTGTTATTGTTATTGTTATTCTTATTGTTATTGTTATTCTTATTCTTATTCTTATTCTTATTCTTATTCTTATTCTTATTCTTATTCTTATTCTTATTCTTATTCTAATTCTTATTCTTATTCTTATTCTTATTCTTATTCTTATTCTTATTCTTATTAATATTATTTCAATACTAATGTGATGAATATTATTGTAAATATTATGATTACTATTTCTCAAAATTATTTGTACGCATACACAGTTTATTTAAAAATTGATTTTTTTATATTTAATAAAAGCATTTAAAACTGGGGGGGGAAGAAAAATAATTTTTAAAAACTGTAGAGATTATTGCAGAAGTGCAGTGGAACCTTGTGCCATTAAATGTAGTTCAAAATCATTAATAGATCTACTCATACAATTTGGTTGGGGCAGAGAGAGAGAGAGAGAGAGAGAGAGAGAGAGAGAGAGAGAGAGAGAGAGAGAGAGAGAGAGAGAGAGAGAGAGAGAGAGAGAGAGAGAGAGAGAGAGAGAGAGAGACCAGAAAACTAAATATTTAAAATAACTGTAAAATTGATATTTTGACTGTAAATTTGTACTATGAAATGGTGTTCTGGGCAGGGAGGGAGTTTGTGCTGGGCAGTTATCAAGATCTGTTAAGACAGGAACAATTTTCTAAGTGCCAATAGTCTGGAGAAACTGAAATGTAGCAACAGGTTCTGATGTAACTGGCAGGAAAACATGAAAGGAATTGTTATCCAAAACAAGAAAGGAAGTTTGACAGATTCGTTACAGAAGCAGAGACTAGAAAATAAAGCAGTGCCTGAATCAATCCAACAGCAGCAAGAGTTACTATAAAGAAATATGGGCGATAGAAAGAATCCTTTCTTCCTACTTTCCTAGATTGCTCATCAGAGATATGGTGGTGTTGGCTTTCTTCTTTTAGTACTGCTTTTTTTTCCAGGGTCTTTTGTCTGCCTTTCTATTTATTTACCTCCAAGGAAAGTTTCTTCCCCAGGCTCAAAAGGAACGGGTGCATGTTGAGATCAGGGTCCTTGCGGAAGCAGTTGGGTTTGGCGTGATGCTGGTTATGTATGTGGTTCCATACGCTCGCCGGTATTCCCTTGAGAAGTACAGAAGAACAAATATGAATTCCATCTATTTGTGAATAATGCTGTATCCTATATATTCCCCACTGACTATCTACAAACAAAATAAAACAAAAAATAGCTTGTCAGGACCCTACCGGAACACTGCCATTCTGAAGGGGAGGGGGGTGGCTACGCGGTGTTATAAGGAATATCCTTTTAGGTTCAGTTCCAAGTGGGGAAAAAGACACTGGATTCATGAAGGTTGCTTGGAAGGAAGGTTTAATGGTGGACAGGAGCACCTGGCTTGAGCCCCTGTACAGAAAAGGTAGCTTACATGGTTCCAGGTGTGGTGAAGAGAAAAAAGAGGAAGAGAGATGCTGAGTTCCTGGTTTTTATAGTCTAAGTTGGGTCCCACCTCTTAATTTCCTGTTTCTGTATAGAAATGTATCCCATTGGCTCTCAGACCCCCCAGGGGCATGCTGGGGCAACTCTTGGCTTTTGTCTAATCTAGCTTTGGCTGAATGAAAGGGCCTTGGGCAAATCCTATTGTGGTTTTATCATGCAGAAGACTTCCAGTCTAGGTGAGAGGAATGTGTGAGCTGGGGTGGGGGTTTCCGAGAGGAGTCTTTTGTTTGTTTAAAAGCATGTTTCCAGATGTGTTCCACAGAATATCTTCTACCTTTTAATATCTCCTAGGATATCTCATTTCCTAGGAGAGGGGTGGGTGCTAACTTCCTACAGCGGGTTAAATGTTTTGCATGCTTTTGCTTTTGCTGTAACCGCTTGGGAGGTTGGGGGGGGATGGGCCATCTGCACAGACACTACTCAAGGTTGTAGTGTTCCGAGGAGGGCCTCTTCTCACCATTTAGCCTTGAAGTTTTCAAAACACCTTTGCAGCATTTTAGTGGCTGCCGGAAGACATGGGGCATTTGGGGTGGGGCTGGAAGTTGAAATTTAGCCTTATGTTTCATGCGCCAATTTCAGACTCCGCCTGACTTTTCTGCAATCACTTTCTCTCAGTAAAAGTTGCTTTTGAAATGCAAATTTGTTTCACGAGTCATGCTTCCTGAGAAGAGAGCTGAGGCCAGTCCTTACATAGCTGCAGTTCTGTTAGTTTACACTTCTTTCCATCTAGCAGGAATTGAATTGTGTAAAGTGATAGCACACTGATCTCCATCATTTCTGTGTAAACTAGCTTCATTTCTTCTTGTTCTTATTAAGCATCTGAAAAGGTTTCATTCCAAGACTTTGGGAAACTGCTTTACAGAGATGTTGCAAAAAGATGATCTTATATTTTCAGCACTTCAGTGCATAAAGTGTGCTCTATAAATGCATTATCCTTATCCTATTTTTCAAAAACCTGGAGACTGAAAATAACAATGGGTTGGCTATATAAATCATCACAAATCATCACTTAAATTTTCCCTTCTCTTGGATGGATTCTGACCTTAAGAATGCCAAACACCACGAAGTGAGCTACTCTGTTCCACTTGGGCTTTTCAAAGATTGACAGATGGCCAAGATCATGCTGGAAAATACCATACTGGATCTGGAAGCAAAAATCAACAAACGTGAGACATATATATGTAATTTCTCCACATTTTTTCTGTACGGAGTAATTGGTAGAAGAACATCATTAATTGCCATTAATTAATCGAAAAGAACCACAGTTCTTAATCAAAAAGAACCACAGTTACACTACACATAGCGTGTGATTATATACTATATGTGTAGGGGTATGTGTATATGCATACACACACACATATACATACATAACACTGTATATGCTGTATGCAGTCAGCAAATACAATTATCCTTTAAAAGCGTGCCTTCATTCCAAACACTTTAATTTCACCAGACAAAAAAGATGAAGCAATATCATGCATATTCTGCAGTATAACTTGCTCAGCTACTGAAGCAATAGGAATAGCACTTTTCTTAACGTGTGTGTAGTTGAATTATTATATTCAAATCCAACAGCTCAAAGAATTGAAAACTAAGATAACTGTACAAAGTGTTTACTAATTACTAATTACTAATGAAAGCAATTAAATTGTTCTAAATATGTTGAAGACTGTTCTACAACACCGCTAGGCTCTGCAACACAAAGAGGTTACCTGTCCAACGGTGAACATTGCTACTCCAAGGAGGAAAGGCATCCAGGATTTTCCAAAATACCAGATAGTAAACCAAGATGCAATGTCTAGTATGAAAGCATGCAGAAAAATGAAAGCAAAAAAGCTGAATCTTGACTTCAAGAGACCCATCTTCTCCACTGTTGCACGCAGTTCATGAAAATCCTTTACCAGCATTTCCTACAAGAAGTGATGACAGTTTTTTTTACTTGCTTCAGAATATAAGAACCCTTTTGGTAGACTAGACCAAAAGCCCATCTTGAGTTTTATGTATTAAACTTAAGGTTGGATTTGCACCATGATGAACCACTTGACCATGCAGCTTATTGGGTGACTTAGGAGCAGTTGCTCTCTCTCAGACCAAGTTCTAACACAGACTTGCTGAGATAAATTAAGGAGACCTCCATTTATGTCTTCTGGAGGTCCAAAGAAAGTGCATGATGTAAATGCAATACATAACTAAATAATGGTCTATCATCTTGATTCTTACAGCTCAGAGGTTTTGGGATTCTCACATGTGGGACCTAATATTTTCTCCTCAGAATGGTAACCAGAGTGCTTTCAAAAATTACTATGCATTCTCCTTTCAATGAAACAATAAAGGGAATGAAGTCAATACCCAAAGATTTATTTCAATAATACTACTTGATGACCAGAAAATATTATCTAGGTCATTGACTAAGTCATTGTCTCATCTGGAAAATGCTTCCCACTGTCCTTCTGTCTTTACACTAAACAGGACATCTAGATCTTAAAACAAAGAACCAAGAACTATAATAATATAGCAGTAATAGTAAAGATCTCTAATAGGAATGAGGTACTGAAAAGTAGTAAAAGAAAGAGATAGGGTTAAAAGATCCTAAGTGAAGTTTATTACAAAATAAAATACAAAAGTGAGTAACTGTATGAAATAAATATATTGAGGTGGTTTGATCAGTGAAAAAAATGAATGAGGATCGACCTGCAAAACAAATTAGTAAGAGGTTAATGGGTCAAGGGGAAGACTGAGAAAATTGTGACTGGATAGCCTTAAAATGAGAGAGAGAGAAAGTTAAAAGTGCAATAGACAATGAATGAAATGATAAATAGACATAGATGAAGCAATTATAGTTTGTAAGAATATCTCTTGTCTGTTTGTCTGCCGCTCAACTTCAATTTCTATAGAAAACATGAAGAGATAAAATGGATAGAATAGATCAGGGGTGTCAAACTCAAGGCCCGCGGGCCAGATTCGGCCTGTGAGGTGGTTAGATCTGGTGCGTGGGGTTGTCCTGGAAACAGTGAAGGACCGGCCCGTGGCACCTGAGCCTGGCCCAGGCCTACCAGGTGCTGATCTGCAACCTGATGGCAGCCATTCAGGCCAGAGCGCGGCCAGCCTTACATCCACAGCACTGCCTTGCCTCACCCTTGCCTGGGGACTGCATGCTGAGCACTTCCCTTTCACCCAGGATGCCAGCCCTCATGCACTCACTGCCTCCTATACGCACACCCAGGGGGTGAAGCTGAGGCAGCGCTGCAGATCTAAGGCTGGCCACAGTCTGGCCCAGATGGCCGCAATCAGGTTGTAGATTAGTGCCCTGCTTGCCGGCCTTTCATTGGGACCTGTTGTGGTTTGCCCACGTCCTGCGCAGCTGGTCATGGATCTAGAGGACCAAGAGCCAACTGTGGTGCGGCACTATCATCCCATACACCTGACACCCGAGTCTGATAGTGAGGAGGACTCAGTGCCAGAAGCTGAAAGCCAACCACGCCTTCTGCACCTCCTCAGTTGGAGCTGAGTGACTCAGGAGAAGAGGAGGAGCCTATGCTTGATGCTAGGGCATGCAGGGCAGCTAGCAGGCGAGACTGGCTCTGCAGGAGGAGGTCTCCTCACATGTAGAGCTGCAGGCTAATTTGCCACACCCTGAGGCTATTTAAGGCTTTAGCATGCCGAACGCAAATGCTGGAAACAGCTCATTGGATTTATTTATTTATTTATTTATTTATTTATTTATTTATTTATTTATTTATTTATTTATTTATTTATTTATTTATTTATTTATTTATTTATTTATTTATTTATTTATTTATTTATTTATTTATTTATTTATTTATTTATGAGGCTTATATATCACCTCAAAGTGCAAGCACTCTCTAAGCGGTTTACACCAGTAAGCAATGTATATTTACATTGCCCCCAAAAATCTGGGTCCTCATTTTACCTACCTCAGAAGGATGGAAGGCTGAGTCAACCTTGAGCCAGTGAGATTTGAACCGCTGACCTGTGGATCATAGTCAGCTAAAGTGGCCTGCAGTACCCCACTCTAACCGCTGCGCCACTTTAGCTTACTGTGATCAGCAGTTCAGCTGTTCAAATCTCACCGGCTCAAGGTTGACTCAGCCTTCCATCCTTCTGAGGTAGGTAAAATGAGGACCCAGATTGTTGGGGGCAATGTAAATATACATTGCTTACTGGTGTAAACTGCTTAGAGAGTGCTTGCACTGTGAGGTGGTATATAAATGTCACAAATAAATAAATAAATAAGTAGCCTGCAGTACTGTATTCTAACTGCTGCGCCACCTCAGCTCTCTTACCTCGTTTTGCTGTTCTTTGAATCTCCTTCTTTGACTTCTGGATTTTCGGTTTGTGAAATAATTAATTCCTTGCTTTCTGCCAACTTCTGTGAGTTACTGAAAACTGAGGAACTAATTGCCTGTTTTCTTTGGGGGTTTGAACTCTGGCCAGTTCTTAAGAAGCGAAAGTATCTGACTTTCTGAAAAAGAACCTTTTCTGTTCTTCATGGACTTTAAAAGATATAGCTACTAAGAATATTTATTAGTAGTAAATAGGGGTGAAATACTCCCAGTTTGGGCCGGCCAGTCAGTCGTCACAGAGCCGATGGAGCCGGTGGCGGTTGCAGCGCGGGGCTTCCCCCGCCCGCTTCCCCTGCCCGCCTGGACGCCACCATTTGAGTTCTTTTGCCCGCTGCGTATGTGCAGAATGCTTTGCGCATGCGCAGAGGGCAAAAGAACTCAATTGGTGGCGTCCAGGCGGGCAGGGGAAGTGGGCGGGGGAAGCCCCGCGCTGCTACCGCCACCAGCTCCGTCGGCTCTGCGACAACCAACTGGCCCGCCTGAACCGGGAGCATTTCACTGCTGGTCGTAAAATAATATTGTTTGCAAACAGTTGTGTGTGCGTCATTTCCAAGGGGACTCTGTGCTGGGGCACAACAGGACCGCCCCGTCCCCGCATGGGAAAGTCCCACTGCCAATCTCTCCCCCTGCCCTCATCCCTTTCTGAGCATGGTGGAAGGAAGGAGATGCCAAGGAAATGGAATGGGACCTTTAGGCCAGAGGGCTTCTGCCAGCCAGGTGCGATGAGTGATCACAGTGGCTGTTGGGGGAGATGCGGCAGGTGAGTGGTGGTGACATGCAGCTTCTGGCATTGGGGTGGGGCCGAAGCAGAACTGCACTCTCCTCACCAGGCATGGAGGCAATGGAGGGGAGGGTGGACAAAAAGGGAAGCCACTGCTCTGCAGGTTTTTTTTAGCTTGCCAGAGGCTCCGGATAGAGGTTTCCATTTTGATCCCTCCCCCTCTGTGGCTCTCCACTTACTTCTCCCAGACACAAGTGTGTGTGTGTGTGTGTGTTAGATAAGAATTACTCTCATCAGAGGCGAAATAGATCTTTTCCTGAAACTCTGACATTATAGAAAGAAAACCTCAGTTTAAATACTAAGGTATAAAATATTTATTTCGGTACAAAAGCAAATAAATCACATCCTGGCTATAAAAAAATGTCTTGCTCCTTACAGAAGCAGAAGAAGAAGGGAGGAACAAAAGAAAGGAATGTACACATGCGTACTAGGAACATATTAATCACGTGGTCAGGAACAAACCATCATATTTGATAGGGATGCATCTCCCCTGCATATACATGTATCAGGCAATATAAAATCACTGCCTGACACCCCTTCTTTGTCTGTTGGATGGATATGCTTATATCACTCTACACACATTAGATATGTTAAAGATTCATGTCTTGCTGCGGGCAATGACTTGTTCAGGATGTCAGCTATCTGATATTCTGTTGGCACATATTCTAACTTAATGAAACCTTGTCTTACTAAATCTCTAACATTTTTATAACGAATGTCAATGTGTCTGGACCTAGAACCTGTGAAACGTGTTTCTGAAATGTAAACAACTGATTGATTATTCTCCATCATGGTGATTGGCTTCTTCGGTTTGGTTCAGATATCTGTAACTAAAGAATAGAACCACGTTAACTGATTACTAGCGTCAGAAATGCACGCATATTCCGCCTCGGTGGAAGAACAGGAAACAAAACTCTGTTTTCTCACGTTCCAATGAACGGGACATCCATTTAGGTACATTATGAAACCTGATGTGCTTTTTCTTGATTCCTTATCGCTTGCCCAGTCAGCATCTGCATAACAATACAAGTCAGCAAAATCAGAATGCGTAGGTTCTAGCTTTAATTTCATGTGTTGAGTGTATTTTAGGTATCTCAGTAACTTCTTAATAAATGACCAGTGGAATTCTGTGGCTTTGCCTACATGTCGTGACAACAAATTGACACTAAGTGCTATGTCTGGTCTAGTCCAACCACTAATGTATAGTAGTGAACCAATTACTGAGCAATAAAGTGTTTGATCCTTGAACTCAGGACTTTGTTCATTTTTCAAATTACAAAAATCTGTTTGCATAGGAGTGTGTGTCGGTGTAGCATCTTGCATGTTGCAATAGTGTAGGAGTTGTTCTATCTTGGCTTGTTGTGAGAGGCTAAACCCCTTCTGTGTCTTTTCAATCTGTACACCTAAATAATCATTGATGTGACCTAGTGACTTCAATTTGAAGAATCTCTTCAGACCTGAAACAAAAATTTCACTCATGTGTTTGTTAGGACCAATGTAAACAATATCATCTACATAAACAAGAACAATTTCATATGCATTCCTAAATCTTTTTGTAAACACGCATTCATCAGTTTCGGACTTAATAAAGCCCATTGAATTTAGTTTGTCTTTGAGACAGTTATACCACATCAAACCTGATTGTTTCAGACCATAAAGACTTTTGTTGAGAATCCACGTGTCCCCTTCTCAGCCACGGAGGTCGTCACAGAATCCGGGGGCGCACTTCATGTAGATTTCTTCATCTAGGTCTGCATGTAGATAGGCAGTTTCAACATCAAATTGGAAAACTTCAAGTCCAAGAATGAAAGCTGTAGTTAAGGCTATTTTCACACTTTCAGTCCGCACTGTAGGTGAGTAAGTGTTTGTGTAATCATCAGGATAACTTTGTGCGAAACCTTGTGCTACTAGTCTTGCTTTGTATAATGGTTCACCATCTGGTTTTTGTTTGATTTTGTACACCCATCGTGTGCCAATGACTTTCTTGTTTTTAGGAGGTGCTGCAGGTGTAAATACCTTAAGATTCTGGAGACTGTCCATCTCAACTTGCATGGTGGTGTGCCATTTATCTTGTTCATCTTGTGAAAGATATTTGATTTGAGCGTAAGTCTCTGGTGGAAGTGTAACGTTACAGACCAATGGTGGTGGTCTGTTTGTGCAATGCAGTGTGTATTTCTTTGGAGGAATACCTTTTGTAGTTCTCTTGGAACGTCTTGGAGCGGTTGTCCAATCTTCTTCATCTTCCTCATCTCCATCGATGTCGCTAGCATGAGCGTCCGTGGCAGGTGAAGATGGAATGTTGGATGAATCATCTCTGGGAAAATAAACTCCAGGATCATTAGAATGTATTTTGGACCAATATGAATCTTTTTGAAAGTTAGACGAATTAGAAATTGTAATCATATTGTTAGAGTCAATGAATTTTCCCCATTTTGAATTGTCATCAATGCCCATATATCTCAGTCTCTTAGCAATTTGGCCACCTTTTCTTCTTAGCGCTAATGGAATGTTCACCATTGCATATGAACCAAAGATGTGTAGATTAGAAAGATCTGGCTAGTAGCCATGCAGCATGTAGAAAGGTGTTTGGTCAATCATACTACTCCAAGTGCGATTAACAAGGTAGTTTGCATACTTAACTGCTTCGCCCCAAAATGAATGTTTCAGATTAGCATCTTCTAGGAGGCAGCGCATCATGGTTTGGAGAACCCCTTGCCGTCTCTCTGCCACTCCGTTGTGAGCTGGCGTTGAAGGTGCGGATGTTTGGTGAATAATACTGTTTCTGCGCATCCAATCCTGGAAATGTTGTGACATGAACTCGGAACCACGATCATTCTGGATTCTGCGGATCTTCACCCCATGTTGATTGAAAGCCTGTATTGTAAAATCTTTAAAGATCTGAAACGTTTCAGATTTTTCTCTCATAGGAAAGACATAACCATATCTAGAATGATTATCAACAATAGTTAAGAAATACTTTTTACTGCCAATAGTTGGGCCATAAGGACCCACAATATCAGTATGAACCAAATCAAAAATGCGTGTTGACTTACGTATAGCATGTTTTGGAATGGCTGCTGCCTTTGATTTTGCCTTTTTGCAAACAGCACAATCCAAATGTACCTTACATCCTTTGAAATTCAAACCTTGGGCAAACAATGGCATGCGTTTAAGGACGTCAAAACTCGCATGCCCCATCCTCCTGTGCCATTTATGTATACAGTTGTAATGTAAGGGTTGGTCTGTAAGAGAATTAACAAAGTTAACATTTGAATTAGGAACTTTAGGTTTGCTTTTAGGAGTCAGTGAGGCAACCACAGGATCTCTCTCTTGGACAGCTCTCTCTGGGCCTGCATTGCCATTAATGGAAGGTATTATACTTGCTTGTTTTTGAGGCTCAGGTTTTGGCCTTAAGTAGAAGACTCCAGCAATCACAATTGTGTCTGCAACAATCATACTATTCTTAACAATGTAGCTTGCGTTCTTAAAATGATGAATCTGAAAATCTAAAATATTGATTAAATGGGTATAACTAAGCAAATTAAAAGCTGCAGCAGGAACATAATAAACATCTGGAACCAGTGTATCTAACTCTTCAATGTAAACAGTCCCTTTTCCTTCGACTTTGCAAGGACGTTCAGTGAATGTATAAAGTTCACGAAGTTCTGGTTCTGGTGCATGCATTTCTTTGAAAAGGTGCTTTTGGTAAGTAATGCTAATTGAGGCACCTTAGTCCAAAGTCCACAATAAATGTCTATCATATTGCTGATAGGGTTGGACAGCTTGTGTGATGGCAAGAGTGGCATATGGGCCAAATGGGTCGTGCCTTGGACCTGGGCGACGTTGGCTGCCACCTCTGCTTCTGCTGCCTCTGAAGACTGTTCCTCTGGGCAGGGATGCACTTCTCCTGTACGCTGTGCTTCTGGGTTGGTACTGATCCCTAAAATCTGTTCGTCTGGGCTGGACAGGAACTTGAGTGCAATTTATGACAATCTCTGCTTGTATGACCTACACGATCACAATATTGGCAACATAGCAATCTTGGAGTGTATCTCCTCTTTGGGAGTCTTCTATTTGGAAGACGTGTTGCAGCTAGGGGGCGCTGCAAGTGTGGGACTTGAGGAATTGCCTGTGGACCCACTTGGGGTTGAAGAGGAGGCGGCAAAGGAGCCTGCACTGGAGCAGGTGGTGGTGCCTGGGCTGGCTGTTGTACAGCAGCTGGTGCAGCAGCAGGGACTGGCTGCATAGGAGCAGGCGGTGGAGAAATTGGCACTAACTGGGCCACAGTTGGGGCAGGCGTAGGAGCTTGCATTGGAATAAGCAATTGTCCCATTTGGGGTTGCTGTTGTGTAGTTGGAACAGCAGGTGCTGTAGCAATTCCAGCCTGCGAAGCAGCTTGAGTCTGCTGCATAATTTGTGCAGCCATATGAATGGGTGGTGCACTTTGTGCCTGTATTGTTTGAGCAGGCTGAAGAAATTGTTGTTGGGTTATAGGTGACAAAGATTGTCTTTTCCCAGAAATTAAAATTTCTATTCTGTTTAAAACGGTTTGGAACAGAAGTTCTGTTCTATCTATATTTTGTCCATTAGATGGCACTGCAACATTACTTTTGGGAAAGTCTCTTTGTTCATAAAATCTTTGATCAGAGCCAGCCCCTATTGACGTATAGTCATATGTCCCTTCCGGCAAATGAAAGGTAACACCCATTTTGGAGTGGGACTCTAATGGAGAGACCGGAAAAGATGACCCAGGAAAAGTTTCTGGAATATGAGAAGGCTGGCAGACATCTTGTTTTTCATATGGGCGTTGGCTTTCTAGTAACTGCCTCCTTAAATATTTAATTTCTCTGTCTTTACTGGCAAGAAGGTCTTTGAAGCATGTATCAATAAATTTTTCTGTGGCTGATACGGTAGTTGAGGGGGCTCTCTCAGAAAAACTTTCAAGTAATTGAGGCGGAAGTGGCTCATAATGAGTAATCTTTGGAATGGCCCCCATTTGAGTTGAACTAGCACCCGGGAAAAAATGTGTGTTTTTGACTTTGACTGACCTTTGAAACTCTTTTTCTTGTTGCAATGCCTCTGCCGCTGTGATTGAGTGCGTGGGAGACGATGGTGCCAGAGATGTTTGCAGAGATGCGATATCAGTCTGTCTCGGTGGAGTTATTAAAAGCGGAGAAGATGCAGGCAAATAGGGTGCTTCTTGAGATTTCTCTGTTTCTTCAATCGGCTGGTCGAGGAGGAGTAAGATTTCTTTCTCCGGGGAAGACATTTTTAATAGATTTATGGCGATTTCACTTCAAAACAGCCAAAAACATTTTTATCTATTTTACTAGGCTGAACACAATAAACCTGTCAGAATTAATTAAGATCCAGGACCAAACCTCTGCAACCATGTTAGATAAGAATTACTCTCATCAGAGGCGAAATAGATGTTTTCCTGAAACTCTGACATTATAGAAAGAAAACCGCAGTTTAAATACTAAGGTATAAAATATTTATTTCGATACAAAAACAAATAAATCACATCCTGGCTATAAAAAAAGGTCTTGCTCCTTACAGAAGCAGAAGAAGAAGGGAGGAACAAAAGAAAGGAATGTACACATGCGTACTAGGAACATATTAATCACGTGGTCAGGAACAAACCATCATATTTAATAGGGATGCATCTCCCCTGCATATACATGTAACAGGCAATATAAAATCACTGCCTGACAGTGTGTGTGTGTGCGCGCGTGCGCATGTTCAAGGGGAGGTGTCTGGCAGCCAGGATCACATGCCTCCCCCATCTCTTCTGGGCATGGGCAGCCATGGCGCCGAAGGGGATCTGGCTTTCCCCACTCGTGGTGGCCATCTTTTGCCTGCTGGGCCTGGGCATGTTCTACCACCTCTACATGGCCTTTCTAGCTGGCTGCTTCGCCTCTTTGGGCTGGGTGGGTCTGCTAAGCGGTGTCAGTGTCAGCCGGTGGTGGGGCCGAGGTGCATCAGGTGTGTGAGGGGAACACACTCCACATGCAGGCCAAGGCCAAGACCCTTGAGGGGGCTGAGAAGATGACCAGCAGTGTCCTGCTCTCCAGCCGCAAGCAAAAACAGACAGTGGGACAAAGTAAGCACGTCCAGCGGTCCACATCATGTGTCTCCCCCCGCTTCCGCCTGCTGCCACGCATGCCACTGGGATGGCCAGCCCAGTATAGCAGGCTCCAGAGCCACAGAGTGTGCCAGCTGAGGGGCCGGCAGGCTCCTGGTGCTGCCAGAAAAAATTGCTCCACCCACACAAAGGGTGGCGAGTGCGCAATGGCCGACAGTTTCCTGCACCAGCTGCCCCACCCCCTGTGTTGCCTCACGGCAGCAGCACATCTACCCCACCCTCTGTGTCACCTCATCTCATCCTGTGGGATGAGCCTCCCACCCACCTCCCCACGCGCCAGAGACCCCTCGATTCCCTCCCCAACAGCGCACAGCCCACGTGAGCAACGTCGAGCTGCCCATATCTTTAGGCCATGCTCAGTCGGCGGTGACCACCCCAGCCATGCCCCCCCCTCACACAGACACCCCAAGGACAGCTGCAATGCTGATCCGGCCTGCAATGAAATTGAGTTTGACACCCTGATATAGATGTAAACTAGATTTAGTGTCTTTTTCCTTTTTTTAACCTTATCTCTTTAATTCCTTTGATGTAATGTTCTTTATGCCTCTGCATTTTGTATAATGTTGTTTTCCCTGAAAGGGGTTAGTGTAATGGGGATAGATACAGATGCATATACAGACTCAGACACAGATACATGTATGCCTAACTATTTAAAATAAAGGTTCTGCAAAAGGAATCCAACAGCTGAGATCACCCAATACTCACATTTTTTGTGGGCTCACAGCATGGTTGATCTGAGGCAAGCTCTCCAATTAGGAGGGAATTCAAATATTTCTTTACCAGATCCTCATCCTTGTGGAAAGCTGCAAAGGCATTCTAAATATACACACACAAACAAATAAGGTGAACATCGAGAAGACTATCTGTCTAACATGATGGAAATCCCAGTTAAGTTGTCTAGATGTTCTTTTTGGAAATAATGAAAAGGTGATTATTAGGTGATGCTTCCCAACTGACTCTCTAGGAGGCCAACTTTATGATGAGGAGGGGGATGCTTGGGGAATCAAAAGTAGAGACTATACCTCCTCAAGATGCTGCTCCAAGGTCATCCAGCTAGAAGAAGGAGGGAGCCATATAACAAGCTGCTCTTGGACTGACCGTTCCCTTCTTCTGGGTCCTGCCAGATGTATCTCCTTAGGGGATGGGATCTGCAATATTCCTAGCCTCCCCGCTCCAGTGGGTCAGGCGGATATGACCGGCAAGAGAAGGTCCCTCAGATAACCGGGTCCAAGCCATGAAGGACTTTAAAGGTGACAAGCAGCACCTTGAATTGCACCCAGAAGCAAATTGGCAACCAATCCAGCTCCCACAGGAGAGGTGACATATGTGCATACCAATGTCTGCACAAAACCATGCGGGCCGCTGCATTTTGAACCAACTGGAGCTTCCTGATGTTGTTCAAAGGCAGCTCCATGTACAGCACATTGCAATAGTCAAGACTATTGTGTGATCTTAATTAATATAAATCATCAGACCTTATGTATTACATCCCAGAGTTCTAAAAGAGTTGGCAGATATCATCCCAGAACCACTGGACCATTTCTTTCAAAAATCCTGGAGCACTGGCAAACTACCAGAGGACTGAAAAAGAGCTGATGTGGTTCCCATCTTCAAAAAAAAAAAGGGGGGGGGACCCAGACCCAGGAAACTACAGACCAATCAGCCTAACATCATTACCTGAGAAGATACTGAAAAAGATAATAAAAAAACAGATCTGCAAACATCTAGAAACAAGTAAAGTAATAACTAGAAGTCAGCACAAGTTTGTTAAAAACAGATCATGCCAAACCAATCTTATTTCATTCTTTGATATAGTGACTAAATTAGTAGACCAGAAAAATGTTGTGGACATAGTATACCTAGACTTCAGCAAGGCATTCAACAAGGTAGATCACAACCTACTTTTTGGTAAGCTAGAAAAAGGTGGGATAGATAGCACCACCATCAGATAGATGTAGCTGGCTGACAAACCATACTTAATGAGTAGTCCTTAATGGTACTATGTCTACATGGAGGGAAGTAAGCAGTAGGGTACCAAAGCTCCATCTTAGGCCCAGTACTCTTCAATATATTCATAAACAACTTAGATGAGGGAATAGAAGGGGAACTTATCAAATTTGCAGATGATACTAACCTAGCAGGAATAGCCAACATCCTAGATGATAGGCTCAAGATCCAGATGTGATCTTGACAGAGTTGAACACTGGGCCCTAACTAACAAAATGAAATTCAATGTAGAGAAAAATAAAGTCTTACCCTTAGGCAGGAAAAACCAAAAGTACACATATAAAAATTGGGAGGAAGCAGGCTTAATAGCAGTAACTCTGAGAGGGATCTTGGAGTCTTAGTGTACAACCAATTAAATATGAACCTATAGTATGCCAATGCAATCCTAAATTACATTAACAGAGGGATTCAATCAAGATCACATGAGGTACTAATACCACTCTATAAAGCAGGGGTCTCCAACCTTTTGGACTTCAGGGACCACCAAATTCATAATTTTAAATCCCATGGAGGGGAGGGGAGGCCGCCTTTCAGGCCTACCTGTCTGCTTCTGCGAGGCCTCTGCGTGGGAGGCCTGAAAGAAAGTGCCTGGTCCAGGCACACAGCCTGGAAACCTCTTTTGTGTTCCTTCTCTCAAGAAGCTTGGTCAATCTGAGTGAAGGAAAATGAAGACAAGCAGACTGATGGTGGCTTGCTGATGTTGGTGGGAAAGTCAGTCTCATATTCTAGAGCTGTAGCTGTAGTCCCTTCCCTCTCCTCTCCTCTCCTCCCTTCCCTTCCCCCTTCCCTTCCTTTTCCTTTCCTTTTCTTTCCTTCCCTTCCCTTCCCTTTCCTTCTTTCCTTTCAATCTTCACCAGCAGAACAAAATATGAGACAGCTGAACTTACATATAGCAAGAAGTATCAGACTACGTCAGAAGGCCTTAACAAAGACAGTGGGGTTTTAACCCATCATTATTATGTAACCTATTTCAAGGACCCCTCATCTGCTAATTCCCCAGTTTCCCCCTTTCATTTCCCATTCCCTTTCCTTCCCATTGCCACCTCCTATGCACAGGAATTCCCAGGTTCATCCTTGAAGAAGATATTCACATTCAGAGTGACTGCATATAGATTCTTCCATTCAGTATAATTCTTTTTCATATAGCCAAAAGCAGTATGATTTAATGGCAAGAAAGAAGCTTTGATCATATCAGTGCTGGTCTTGGTTAAAGTATGCCATCAATGCCTGAATGTCCCATAATAGATGGTGTAATTTAAAGAGTGCTTTCAGTGCAGGGGTGGGTTCGGACCGGTTTGGATCGGTTCACCCGAACTGGTAGCGACCCGCTGGTGACATCACGATGATGTCACAGAACCGGATCGGTCTGTGCCGGTCCGTGGGCGCCGCCATTTTTTGTTTGAAATTTTTTTGAACTTATTTATTTATTTTTCCTTCTGAGCATGTGCAGAAGCCGAGTTCTAGCACTGTGCATGCGGTCACCATCTGTTTTTCGGCTTTGTTTTTTGCCACGCGGCACAGGAGGAAGTTAACTGGCAGCGAGGTAAGTTAGAACCCACCCCTACTTCCAGGGTCCCCCGCACCCCTTTTGGCTCCCAGGGGGCTGTAGGAAGCTTGCTAGGCCCAAAACGGGGCGCGGGGTGTGTGCTTGCCCCACCACACCCCTTTTGGCTCCCAGGGGGCTGTAGGGAGGCTTGCTAGGCCCAAAACGGGGCACGGGGTGTGTGCGTCATCCCCCCATGCCCCTTTTGGCTCTCAGAGGGCTGTAGGGAGGCTTGCTAGGCCCAAAAGGGGTGCGGAGGTGGGGCTTCAAGGGAGAAAGAAAGAAAGAAACCCTCACTGTTTGGGGATCTGCACATGGAGCCGAGGTGGCGCAGTGGTTAAAAGCAGCACTGCAACTTCAGCTGACTGCTAGTTCAGCAGTTCAGCTGTTCAAATCTCACCGGCTCAAGGTTGACTCAGCCTTCCATCCTTCTGAGGTTGGTAAAATGAGGACCCAGATTGTTGGAGGCAATATGCTGAACTCTGTAAACCGCTTAGAGAGGGCTGTAAAGCACTATGAAGTGGTATATAAGTCTAAGTGCTAAGTGCTATTGCTATGCACGGTGTTTGAGTTGAGAGCTTATTGTAAGTGGCTGCTAAGCTATCTTTCTCAGGCTAAGCTAATCAACAGTGGAGCTCTAAGAATGCTAGATGATCAATGGGCATGTTCTCAGTTTCAAAACCTCTGTTTTTTTCCTGCTACCAAAGACCTTCTGGGGTTCTTCATAGGAAGGGAGAAAGGGAGGTAGGGAGAAAGAGAGAGAGGGAGAAAGAGAGAGAGGGAGAGAGAGAGAGAGGGAGAGAGAGAGAGAGAAAGAGAGAGAAGAAAGAAAGAAAGAAAGAGAGAGAGAGAGAAAGAAAAAGAGAAAAAGACAAAGGAAGGGAGAGAGAGAGAGACAAGAAAGATAAAGAAAGAAAGAAAGAAAGAGAAAGAAAGAAAGAGAAAGAAAGAGAAAGAAAGAGAAAGAGAGAGAGAAAGAGAGAAAGAAAGAGAAAGAAAAAGAGGAAGGAAGGAAGGGAGAGGGGAGGGGGGGGAAAGAAGAGGAAGGAAGTACCACAAACCCTGCCACTAAACGTGGCTTCAGAAGACACTTTGAAACAGCACAGCAGTTTAGGGCTGGAAGATATCTTGGAGGTCATCTAGTCCAACCCCCTGCTGCAGCAGGAAACCTTACATTGTCTGGATTATTTTGGTGCCTCTAACAGAGATGAAAATTGCCAGAAAGGAGAAGGATTTTACTAGGACAAGGCTGCCATGCAGAGGAATGCAGAGATAGTCCTTGATTTATGATCACAATTGAGCCCAAAATTTTGGTTGCTAAGCAAGAGCGTTGTTAAGTGAGTTTCACCACATTTTGCTCAATCCATGACATTTTCTGGCTCTAACAGTCATGTGCAAGCTAGGGAAGAACGTCTGAAGGCATGTGTAATGTTCTAATGTACAGATGTTATGGTTAAATGGGTGGCAGAAAGTGGACTCGGTGTGTTTTTCCAAATGCAGTAAGTGAGGTTGAATGTGTAGTTTTAGAAGAGCTGTCTGTGTGTGTGTGTGTGTGTGTGTGTGTGTGTGTGTGTGTGTGTGTGTGTGTACATACACATACAGTATATATAGTAGATAATGTATATTTTTGTGTGCCTGTATGTAATATGTATGTACACATATGGAATATATACATAGGATTAAATAGTATATTTTGGATGTTCAGTAGTAAATAAACAGGGAAATTGTATCTCGTTGAGGCCTTTGAGGCGAGGAGAGGCCAGGCACCCTAACCCTAACCCTTGATGTGAGTGACGTCAAGTTGGCCATGCCCACCCAATCACATGATCACCAGCAACCCCACCCAGTCACATGACCGCAAAGCCACTCCCACTCAGTCACATGACCATCAAGCCACTCCCACCATCACATGACCATCAAGCCACTCCCACAAAATAAGCCACACCCACAGAGTGGCAGTAAAAAAAAATTTGGAACCCACCCCTGTTTCAGTGACAGGTTAATCTGAAGGAAGAATATATCAGGTATTTATCAGATATGTCTAGGAGTGACAGAATGTCTATAGAAAGTGTGATCCTAGACTTCTGGTTTGGAGCGCTTCATCGCGGACGTCCCTCGTTGGATGCCTTTCTGATCTTTGTTAAAAGCCGCCAGAACAGCTGTCTGGCGGCTTTGAAATCTCTTCCCCGGGCAAAGGGGAGAGATGAGAGCCTGACAGGTGGGGTAGAGCCCCCCCCAGCGCCCTAGGAGCCATCTGGTAGGGCGTGAAGGGAGAGCTCCCCATGCAGCCTGTCTCCAGCTCCGAAGATCAGGAAACCTCTGCTTTTGCAGAGCTAGATGTCGTGACCAGCCGCTGCTTCAAGAATGGGATTTATAATTATATTTAAACTACAGAAGCAGACAGAGAGAAACAGGCGTGAGATGGGCAAGTACTGAAACCTCTTTTTTCCTTTTTTTTTTCAACTCCTGGGCAAGCTTTCACTTCGGCAAGGGAACAAAGGAAACAGAGTAACAATATGGCGATTGAGAAGTGAAAGTGACTTTCGTTTTCCCAGAGGCTTTTTTTTTTTCCTCTCTCTCTCTTATGGAAACTTTTAACTTGGAAAAATGGTTTTTTCTCTCTCTGTCTCCTAACTCTGGATTAAAGTTATAATAGAAATATTTCCAATAATAAAAGACTATCTGATTTTTAAACTGGAAAGAACTTTAATCAGGCATCTGGCTTTCTTTCTTTTTTGTACTCTTTTGAAACACCAATGGCTTCAAAGTCTGGAAAGATTGTTTTGACTAAAAGAAATGACTATTCATCTGGATATATTTCTAAAATGCAACTTAACACTGAGCTAACACCTCCACAGCTTTTGACACCTGAAAATTTATTAAATAATTTAAAGATTATGAAACATGAACTTACTTTGGAATTTAACCAGAAAATAAGTGAGATAGACAAAAAAATGCAGGCTGCTTTGAAGAATATGAATCAACAACTAAGATTTGATGTGTTAGAGGTTTGCAAAGGCTTAGCAACAAATATTGAAGTTTTGGCAGAACGTATTGAAACAAATAAACAAGCTTTGGCAACTTCGGTGAATTACATAGATAAAATCCAAAATGACATTGCAAATTTTGAAAAAGAGGTCTTAATGACTCAGTTCAGATCCATGGAAGTTGCTATAAGGATTAGAGGTTTGAAAGAAGGATTATATGAAAATTTAAAAGGCAGGATGGTTGACATATTGGATCAGGTGTCTGGAATTTCTAAAGCGGAATTGGCTACACAAATCGACAAAATATACAGAATCAATTCGTGGTACGCTAAACAAAAGCATTTACCAAGGGATATTGTCATATATTTTACCACAAGAGCTCTACGGAACAGAATTATACAAGCAACGTTTAACAATAATCTTATGGTGAATGGTCAGGAACTAAAGATTTGGAAAGAAATCCCCTCTAAAATGCTTAAAGCCAGAAAAAGCTATACTTTTTTGATTGATGAATTTAAGAGATTAAATTTACAATATAAATGGGAAGCGCCAGTTGGAGTAGCAGTGAAATTTTCTGGAAAAAGATACCGGCTCAACACGATAAAAAAAGCTACTGAATTTTATGTCAATGTTCTAAAGGCTGATATATCCAAGATTCCAGAGGAAGGATGTATGAAAATAAAAGAGGAGGAGGAGGGGAAGCCACCTTTGATGGATCAAAAGGAAATAGATTCAAAAATCCAAAAGGAGTGCCTGAATCAGATAGCTGGGGAAAAGGAGATGGAGGTTTGGGATTAGACGGGAGACGACTCGACAAATTCGAATTTATTGAACTATTAAAAGATGAACTATCAAGATACAAAACGATGTGATGTTGAAATATATTGGACGGATAGAGACTAATATGATTGTATTTTATCTTTTTCCTATCTAATGATTACTTATGCAATATTTAGTTAAGTTTTATATAATTTTGAGGTTATTTTTAATGTTGATAATATTAGATATATATAGTTTGTTGAAGATTTGTTTATTCTTCTTTCATTTTCTTTTTTTGTTTATTGAAGTTAGTGAATTAATTTAGAATAATATTATCTTATTAATATCATGATGAAATTTAATATTTGATGATCACTTATGTAACATTTAGTTAAGTTTTATCTTAGAGGTTATTTTTAATGTCAATAATATGAGTTTAAGATTTGTGTATTTTATATTTAGTTATTACTTATGTAACATTTACCTTGTATAAGATAGAGGACTGAAGGGAGGAGGTAGGAGGTTTGTTTGTTTGCATTGTTAAAGAGTTTTCTCTATCTTTCTTTCTTTTTTTTTTCTCTTTTTTGTATCTTTACTATTGTATACAAATGCGATATATTAGCAGTGTATAATTTGGAGTTGAAGTTTTTTAAAAATAGTGTTCTTTTTTTCCTTTTTCCTTTCTCTTTTTATTAACAATTTAAATTTATTATTATGCCCTGTATTATCTCTGGGAAGTCCGGGGGGGAGGTGGGGAGGGAAGGGGGTGGGTTTGGGGGGGGGGGAGAAAAAAACAAAAATGTTTGTACTTTATATTTAATATTTTGCTACTACTTATGTAAGTTTGTACTAATAAAACTTTTTTGAATAAAAAAAGAAAGTGTGATCCTTTTTCACCTGCTGCAGATGCTTCCAAGTTTGAAAGTCCTGATAGATATGCAAGAACACAGAAGATGTTTCTGAGCCTCAGCTATTGATCCTTGTATATGCAAGTTACAACAGGTAAATAGAAAAAGTCCATCTCTATTCTGGTAATTTGTGTGTGTGTGTGTGTGTGTGTGTGTGTGTGTGTGTGTGTGTGTGTGTGTGTGTGTGTGTGTGTGTATACACATCTATGCTACCAATACTGCTCATATATTTTCACTGAGAAAGTCTTCCTGACTGAATTTTGCTTAGGCAAAATATAAGTTGTGTCCATGCTTTTTCACAAACACCTTCTGAGCAGGTCTTCAAACCTAAGCTGTATAACATTCACATTGTCTAGCACAGGGGTCACCAACCTTTCAGACCTCAAGGACCACCAAATTAATAATTTTAAATCCTGCGGACAACTAATATTATTTTTTTAAAAAGATAAATAGTATTTAGTACAATATAAAAAATGCCAATAATTTTTCTGTGGACCACCAAAATTTTCTCGCGGACCACCAGTGATCCACAGACCACCAGTTGGTGACCGCTGGTCTAGAAGTCAATAAAGTTATGTAACTAAACTGCAGGCAAACAATGACCCAACCTGGAAAAAAGAAAGCAAATCACATCAACTTGTACATCTGTACATCAACGGTCTGACCCCTGCCCTGTCCTTTTTCCAATGACACTTTTAAATTTTGGTCAGATTTTGTTACTCAATACTACAAAATTGCCAAATGATACAACCACCACCTGGAGCTTTCTTACATTGTGTCAAAGCATTGGACTGTCCTACCCAGAATGACTGTTCTGTAATGTCAGAATTCCCTACTGCTTCAGACAAGAGAGATTCTTCCCCCCATTCTGCTATTTGAGACCCTTGGAGAAAGACTGAGGAAGACACAGCCTCAGCCTGGAGTGTGTGCACGCAAAGCAAGTGTTTTGTGGCAGCGTTCAGATCATTCCAAGGCCGTCTTTCCCCTCAGCAAGGACTCACCGTGGCATCTTGTCCAGAATAGTGTCTGATGAGATGAGGCCCACCTGGATGCCGCAAATAGAACTGACTAACATCATAAACCTTTCGATCGATGACCAGCCATCTCTCTTCCTTCAAGTCTCCATTGCCTGTGCGGAGCCCCACTTCATCCCAGGTGAAGAGCCGTGGGACCCCTGGCTCAATCTCTGGCTTTCCTGCACTGGCTCCTGACTGAGGGGGCATCCTGGCTAGAAGCACTGAGGGATGCTGCTCCACTAACTCCTGAGGTGTTTTTGTTTTTTTTAGCCTGTGGAAAGTGGAATCGATTCTATTTCTTCATTCTGTTAAATGTTGCAGCCAACTTTATATACACCTCTATTAGCCACCCACACTACCATTAACCTTCTGTTGCTCCAGATGTACTCTTGCCCTGCTTCCTTCTCCTCCCACCTGTAGGAGTCATCTCTTCTTTCAGAGAGCATAAAAATGGATAGTATTATTAGAGTATCAAGTTGGATTAATGAAGATATTATTGTTCAGGGCTTTTTTAAAAAAACAATAAAAAATAGAATAATAAACAACTGTGTAAAATATTCAGGGTAAGAATTGAATAAGTTCCATAACAGCTCTTTATAGGAGTTTAGCAGCCACATCACCAACATTTACTTTTAAAGGGCTTCCTTCTGTACATACCAAAAGCAAAAAAAGCAGAGAATTGGGAAACCCATTCAGGAAGAGAAGCATTGCAAAGAATTAGTATTTCATAAAGCTGCTTCGAAAACTCTAAAACCTTCTAGGCATGGGAATGCTCCAACCACTCACTTTTTCAAGTACATTATCACCTCTAATTTCATTCCCGATATCAGTGCATTTTCAAATGGTAGAAACACTTATGTAAACATAGTTGTGAATTAAAGAAAAGACATACAAATGAGAGGAGAACATGCAACTACAGTATCTGCCTTCTTGAAGCTTTGTGTTATGATATCTATTAGCAGAGCTAATAGCCAGGGACTAAAAGAGCTATAGTCTAAAATTTCTAGAAGACTGCTAACATGCTGTGAACTTGTCTGAAAGTTTAATTTTAGATCCTGACTATCTCCCCATCTCAGTCCTGTTCTGCTGCCTCATTGTGACGGTGGGGTGCAGGACTCCAGTGTTTCTCGAATGAATGAACGAAGAATCCTGGGAGTATATAGGATTAGATTCTCCTACCAAAATCAACAAAAGTTATGAATGTCATCTCAGCTGCCCAGTTAAACAAGGAGGTCAAGGAGGTTCTTTTTGAAATCAAAAAGAAACACTATTTGAAAATCCCCAATTGGCTTTCCACCATGGAGGCTTTGACCTACCCAAAATTAATGGACACAACCAAAATGATCAAATACAAAGATATATTAGATCCATCTGGGAAATTAAAAAGTAGGGAAGAATTGGCAAAACAAGGTATAAAAATTGACTGGTGGCCCTATCTACAATTACAGTCAAGATACAAAAAGGATATAGAAGGGATTGGCATTGACATAGAAATTCAACAATTGGACAAACTTCTGACGGGCCCAGAAGAAAAAATTATCTCTAAATTATATAATTACCTATTAGAATTTGACAAAATAGAGGATATAATAAAGGGACCGATGATTGCATGGGCAAGGAATATTGGCCACAATATACACTTGGCTAACTGGGAGCAAACCTGGAATAGGAATACCTGGAATACTTACATTGGGAACATGAAAGAAAAAAAAGCATCAATGTGGGAAAGTTCAATACGGTAAAAAATGGAATGAATTCATTTAATATATGAGGCATCAGCTGAAAGAGACTCAAATTGGATGCTTGGCTTGCCCTTATAACCAGGAAAGAAACAGCAAGGGCTATACTTGGGTACATTGCAGTCAAGATGATTAGACTTCCTAGACAACATTTTAAAATGACAGAGATCCAAAGTTATGATCTAACCCGTGATGCAGAAAAGGTGGCTGACAAGTTTTGTGGTGAACTTCAGTCCTGACAGAAACTAGAAACTGGAAGTGTTACCTAAAATTGTATTTTGTATTACATTGTAATAGCAAGGAGGGAAATATAACTGAACTATATCATCTAGAAAATAGAAATGAAACCCTAAAATGGTTCATCAGTTTCTTCCAATCCAGTTATTTCTCTGGATTTCCCCAATCTCCAAACCATCAAAGCAATACCTATATACATGCCTATCACCAGATGAAATACACAGAAGTAACATTGACTATATTAGTGTCACAAAGAAGAGCTCAGTTATAACAATAAAGACATAACTAGAGGCTAATGGTAAACAGACCATGAACTTCAAGTTCATGCTCATATGCAATTTCCAAGTCAAGTTAAAGAGGAAAAATTGAGACAGCTATTTGCTGTCATCACTTGAGAATATATCACCATTTTTAAAGATAACATCAGAAACTGCTTGGAAGTCCTAAGCCTCCTCATTGATAGAAAGGAACTATGGAATTAAATCAAAGAGATTGTTAAGGATACAGTATATGTAAAAGAGACAGCCAAAGACCAATGGACAGAAGAAAGTAAATGGGGTATTAGAATTTAGTAAGGCTGTATTACTATTCTTTTCATCTTTCCTATTACCTATCTCATTTTCTACTTATGACTACAACTTTGTTGCTTGTATCTTTACGATTTATATTGTTTTATTTAGTTTCCTAGTATGAGTTTTGATTGCTTATTTAGTATCCTATGCTATCACTAAGTGTTGTATCTTATGATTTATGATGAATGTATTTTATGATGACTATGATCATGATTTATCACTTATAGCTTTTATGTACACTGAGAGCTTATGCACCGAAGACAAATTCCTTCTGTGTCCAATCACACTTGGCCAATAAAGAATTCTATTCTATTCTAATTGTAGAAATTATCAAGAAGAGAAATTGTCAATAAGTCAAAGACAAAAAAGATAAAGATCTCAAGAAGCAACTTAATAAAGGATTTCAGAAAGTTTTAGAAGAGATAGCAAGCAGTAAAACAATGACTTCTGTAAAAGCATCAGTCTTAATCTTGATTATGGAGTTACAGCCAGAAAACACAATATACATCAAATATGTGATGAAATAATTTCAAAAGATGGAGATATTTCTGCAGAGGGAGGATTTGTGGACAGTTGTAAGCAATCCTCTAATACAGTGGTTCCCAACCTGGGGGCCGGGACCCCTTTGGGGGGTCGAATGACCATTTCCCAGGGGTCGCCCTGGCATCCTCAGCTCCCCCCCGACTGCCACAAGCCTGGCCATATCGGCTCAACTCGCCCGAGCCCTCCGATTGGTCGGGAGAGGTGCCATTCGGTGAGAGGAGTTTGTGACGTCTGGTGGCCAAACTTTGAAGGCATCAGCTAAGGGGTGGGGCGTCACAAGATTGCATGCTGGAGAGTGCAAGGCACTCTCTTAAGACATCTGTGGCCGCCCCTGTCTCCTGCTCGCAGCGGCAGTTTCTTCCCGCTGGTGTCGAAGGGAAAGGGAGTCACGGGAGGGAACTGCCAGCCAACAACCACTTAAGTTTAACAGCGCACAATGGCGGGAAGGAGGACAGCTGGGTCGGGCTCGTCTGTCTGCCCTCTTGCCCTCGGCTGGCGCGGAGACCCAGCGAACAAAGAGGCAAACAGGGAGGGAGGGAAGAGAGAGACTGAGAGATATTAGCGCAAGGCTAGCCTGATCATACAGCCTTGGTGCTGAGGGCGCCACTGCCGGGGGCAGTAGGAGCTAAGCTGGAGGGAACTGGGGAAGGAGGTGGTGCCGGAGCATGGTCCATCGCCGCCGCCCTGCTCCGTATGATCAGGCTAGCCATGTGCTAATATCTCTCAGTCTCTCTCTTCCCTCCCTCCCTGTTGAAAGAAGAGCCTTGCAAATTAAAATTGTTGTCTTTGCAGGGGTTTTGGAATGGGTGGGTGAGCAGGCCCCATGGGGGAGGAAGGAATATGGGGCTGTTTTAAGAAGAAAGAGCTTAAAAGAGGAAATTGGCTTTGGGGACCCTGGCAATGTTTTTGGACCAATCATGGGTTTTTTTGCCCCCTGTTTGTCTCCTGAAACTTTGGAGTCCTGGGAGAAAGCTACTAAACAGGGATTACTTTTGTGGTGCCTGCATACAGGTACTGAGTGTAAAATAGTAAGTTATTGTATAAAGTTAAAATGTTGTTAAAAGGAACTGTTTAAGCAAGTAAGTATAGAGCCAGACAGCTTTAAAATGCATGGTAAGTAGAAAGGGGGAGGTGTTTATCCCAGTGCTCCAGAAGGGAGGGGGGATAGATGGCATCATAAGAGACAGCCAATCGGAGCATAGATAGCAGGGGCAGGAACTATAAAAGGCCTGGCTGAGAGAGATGTAGAGCTCTTTGTTAGGTTATGAGGTAATTGCCAAAGGAGGAAAGCTCTCTGTTATGTGGTAACTTCCAGTAGGGAAGGATTTAGTAAGAAGAGCTAGAAAAGAGCTCTCTCTGTTATGTTATGAGGTGAACTTCCATAGAAGGAAGGTTTAGTAAGAAGAGCTAGAAAAGAGCTCTCTATGTTATGTTATGAGGTGAACTTCCATAGAAGGAAGGTTTAGTAAGAAGAGCTAGAAGAGGGCTCTCTTGTCATGTTATGAGGTAACTTTCAAAAGAAGTGGAGAGCTGAGGAGCTCTGTTTGTGACTTCCAAAGAGAGAAGTTAGGCCTTAGGCAGTTCTGTGGGAAGCAGGAGCCAGGGTCAGGGAACAAGATTGAGTGATATATATTGAGTAATCTGTAGATAGAGATAAATGGTGAAACGTGCTCTTATCTATAGGCCTAGAAACAAAGAAGAATTAGATTTGCTTAGGGTTAGTCAGGAAAGCAAAGAGAGTCTCAGAGAGTGAAGAAAAGTAAAAGAAAGAATTGAAGAGCTGGTGTCTGTAACAAATTCACTTGACAATTACTGAGAAGTTGTATTTAAATAAACTGTTTACTAGTTTGTTAAAGAAACGTGTCGACGTCTGTCTATTCCTCACATAAAGCTAATGTTAAACAATCCTGCAGAGCTTAGAGATATTCCAAAAGAAGAAGCAAGCCTCGAAAGAGAGAGAAAAGTGAAACAGGGGGTGCAACCCTTGGTCAGGGAGATATAAAAGGAAAATTGAACACAAAATCGCTACCAACACATATCAAACAAATATACCTGTGACAGGAGGGAAGGGTGAGGGTGGCGCGAAACCCCCCCTCCCCCGCAACTGGTGGCAGCACCGGGATTTGAACTCGTGGAGAACGAAACAATACTTAGTACAAAAGGCTGAGAGAAAAATTCTTGAATTTTAAAATTTTAAGGCTGAAGCTCACATCTCCTGAGGTAAACGAACAAGTGTAAAGTAAGGAGATTGACTTAAAGTAGGCAGAGAGGGTGTTTTGAGGTAAACTGAGACTGGTAAAGTAGAAACACCACTCAAAACTGCTGGACATTGAGTTTTAAAATTTTAAGGCTGAAGGTCTGATCTTCTGAGGTAAACGAAAAAGGGTAAAAGTAAGGAGATTGGCTGAAAGTAAGCAGAGAGGGTGTTTTGAGGTAAACTGAGGCTGGTAAAGTAGAAACACCACTAGAAACTGCTGGACATTGAAAGCCTTGTGTTAATCCACGAAGGACTCAGGGTGTGAGTTCGAGTAGAGTCAAAATTCAGTTTGAAAGGTGTAGATTGATCCTCTCTGAGGTAAAAGTTTGATTGGTATTGTAAGGGAGGACAATCGTATCACTGTGAAAATAAAAGAAAGACTATATATATATATATATATTATAAAAAGGAGCTCACAGGTTGAGGAAAGAGGCTTGTCATTTTAAAACCTTAATAAAAAAAATGGAAACAAGAACTAGAAGACAGATACAGTCAGCTGGGGGTGAGGGGCCACAGGTTGATGAGCCCATGTCAAATGTAAACTTGGAAGCTGAACTTTTGAGGATTAAGTTAAGCCATGAACGGGAAATAAGAGAAATGGAATTTTCCAGAGAGCAAGAAAGGGAAGAAAGGGAGATGCAGGCTAGGATGCAGAAAGAAGCATTTGAACATGAATTGGCTATGGCAAAATTAAAAATGTCACAGGTAGAACAAGGATCTGGAGGAACAAGTAGCCATGAAAAGATTGACATAAAAAGATTCCCTATGTATTCTCCAGGAGATGATGTGCAATCATTTATATCTGCTTTTGAAAGGACTTGCTTAGAACTGAGTGTGCCTGAGGAAAAATGAATGGGGTATTTGAGGCCCAGATTAGCCGGGCAACTTCTAGAAATATATTCCAGTTTAAGCGATGAAGATGCTATGTCATACACACGCTTTAAAGAAGTGATCAAACAGAGGTTCAGGCTGACTTCTGAACATTACAGAAAGGCTTTTAGGTCAGTGTACAGAAAAGGGAGTGAGACATATGCTCAAGTGGCCTCCAGAATAAAGAAACATTTAATGGATTGGATCAGGGAAGCTAAGGTGGGAAGTCTAGAACAATTACAAGAATTATTAGCCCTAGAACGCTTGTATGAGCTTCTCCCAGGGCAAATCAAATGGCTAGTCCCTGACAAGCAATTTCAAAGAATAGAGGAGGCAGCGCTGTGGGCAGATTCTATGATGCAGGCATATGAAGAGAGTTTCAAGAAACCAGTCACTCCAGACATAAGAAGTAAACCATATAGAAATCCAAATGAATATGGGAAAGAATTGAAAGTCCAAACATACAGGGAACCTTTACCTCAGAAAGAAAATATCTATAGGCAAGCAAAAGAAAAGGCACAAACAGATTTTAATAGAGATCATATTTGCTTCAAGTGTCACAAGCCAGGCCATATGCAGTTTCAATGTAACCAATCCAAAACATTTAATAAAGATAGGAAAAATGATGCTTACACCAGTTTATATATACGTAAGCCAAGGGAGTCTTCTGAAGCAAAGAGCGACAGTAGGCCTAGAGGGCAGGTCACAGTAGAAAAACAAAATGGAGGCCTGACCCAGGAAGCAAAAGACAGTGCTGAGTCATGGGATGGGATCTGCAGAAACCTTGTGTGCATAACCTTACACAACATACCAGATCCTGAATATATATGGGAGGTGAAAATTAATGAACAGGCTTATTTTTGCCTACGTGACACTGGATCTGTGCTAAGCATAATAAGAAGTGATTTAGTGAGGCCTCAAGATATTGTGGAAGGAGAAAGCATAAAATTAAGAGGTCTGGGAGGTCCAGTGATACATACAAAGGTAGCACGTATCAAGATAGCCATAGGTACATGGGAAGGTTACCATGATTTCGCCATCTATGATGCTATACCTACTCCCATCCTAGTGGGCAATAGTCTGGGGAAACAGATAGAGCAAATACAAAAATCCAACAACGTGAGGGCAGGAGTCTCCCCTGAAATTAAAAAAGAGATTAAACAAGTTTTCCATCAAGCAGAGTCAGACCAGGTGCAACTTAACTTGCCCGTAATGAAGGAGAGCATAAATGTGGCCAGCAAACAGCAGTTTGCAGAAGAGCAAATGCAAGATCCTACCTTGCAAACTTTGTTTCAGGAAGTAGATAAAGATAAGGGAAGTAAGCCAGAGAATGATATGGAAAAAATTATAGTTGATAATGTAGGGCCAATTAATATAGACACTGGACATTCAAGCACAGGTGACAGTCATGTGAGCTGGTGTATGGAAGAACAGTAAAGGGTCCTTTAGACTAAGGTGACCAGATTTTAACATTGGTAATGAGGGACACCATTGACCGGGGTGGGTGGGTTCCTGATTAAAAATTATTTATTTATTTATTTATTTATTTATTTATTTATTTATTTATTTATTTATTTATTTATTTATTTATTTATTTATTTATTTATTTATTTATTTATTTATTTTGGTCTGTCTGTCTGTCTGTCTGTCTGTCTGTCTGTCTGTCTGTCTGTCTGTCTGTCTATCTATCTATCTATCTATCTATCTATCTATCTATCTATCTATCTATCTATCTATCTATCTATCTATCTATCTATCTATCTATCTATCTATCTATCTATCTATCTATCTATCTATCTATCTGAATTTAAAGGTTTCTATATATCTCCCAGTATTTATTTATTTGAATATATACGGCTGCCCACTCACTCTCAGTGATTCTGGGGAGTTTCAACGCAAAAAAAAAATACAAATTACAAAATTTGCTTTTCCCTTGTTTCTTTCCTTTTTTTTAAGCCCTTGAGGGATACAAACAGGTGCAATGTTACTGTGGCTATTTTAAAGGCAGCTGGGCTGTTGTTTCTATTCTATTCTATTCTATTCTATTCTATTCTATTCTATTCTAT
>JALIGW010000137.1:131298-133798 GCA_023053685.1 Diadophis punctatus similis | reverse complement strand
ATAGGGCGACATAAATTGCCAAAAGAAATACACGTAAAATTGAAAAAAGGGGCAGTCAGAGCTAGCATTTACAATAGAACCAGGAAAAAAACATTTCAGTATAAAGGAAGAGAGAACAGGGTAGCAGATGCATTGTCCAGCATCAACCAAGAAGATCCTGTGGACGGCGGTCCACGAGGACAAGGTGAGGACGAGGCCGGAGCGGAACCAAGACGGAGCCCGGACGATGCCAGGACGATGCGGAAGCAAGCGGAACCGAGATGGAGCCCGGACGATGCCAGGACGATGCAGAAGCAAGCGGAACCGAGACGGAACCCTGACGACACCGAGGACGACAAGGAAGCAAGCAGACCTGCACCAGATTAATAAACACTTACAGAGACTTATCATGTAATGACTGTAAAAATTGCTCTAATCATGACAGTTGGAAAAAATTCTCTGTTTAAAGTTTTATACCCACAGGTAACTTTGAAGAAAAAAAATGACGTTGTCATTTTTTTCAATTCCAAGGGGAAGGAGTTGTGGTGCCCGCATACAGGTACTGAATGTACTGAATGTACCTCCCCCGCAACTTTGCTGGAAGCTTATCTGATTTCTTGTTTTTTGACACTGCAGGCCACAATTTCTCAACTTCAACAACTTGAATATACCTGGACTTCAACTCCCAAAATTCCCTAGCCAGCTTTGCTTAATTCTGGGAGTTGAAGTCCAGGCAACTTAAAAGTTGCTGAGATTAAGAAATATCGCTGTACACTTGTTGGTTATCAAGTCTAAATACAGAAGTAGACTTGTTGTGGAAGATGATATTCCTTGTGCTCTTGCAAAGACTGGCCTGAGAATTTCTGATCTGGCATAATTACATATTGTTTTTGTGATTAATCGCTATGCTTTAATTTTGTTCAATTTGTAACAATGAAAATACATCCTGCATATTAGATATTTACATTATGATTCATAACAGTAGCAAAATTGCAGTTATGAAGTAGCAACAAAAATAATTTTATGGTTGGGGGTCACCACAACATGAGGAATTATATTAAGGGGTCACGGCATTAGAAAGGTTGGGAACCACTGCTCTAATAGATCTCAATGAGGAACTGCAAAAGCAAAATGAAAAAACACTAGCCAACATAATGGGTGTGCACATTTATTACAGTATTTACAGTGTGCACATTTATTACAGGCTGGGTCATGCAAGCTTTAAAGTTTTACAGAAAATGCCTGACCTGGCTGTAGGTTTAAGTGTAAAAAATTGTGACAACTACCGTATTTTTTGGAGTATAAGACGCACCTTTTTCCTCCCTAAAAGTGGCTGAAAATTTGGCTGCGTCTTATACTTCGAATGTAGCTTTTTTCCAGCCCTAACTAGGTGCTAACAGATCTTCCCAGCTCTTACCTTGCAGGCTTTTTCATTGTTACTCTCTCCAAAGAATGTTTTTCCAGCCCTAAGTCTTTGCAGGGTTTTTTTTCATTGCTCTACTTGCTCCAAAGAAGGTTTTTTCCAGCCCTAACCAGGTGCTAACAATCTTCCCAGCTCTTACTGGCTTGCAGGCGCTTTCATTGTTACTCTCTCAGAAGAATGTTTTTCCAGCCCTAAGTCTTTGCAGGGTTTTTTCATTGCTCTACTTGCTCTGAATAAGTTTTTTTCTAGCCCTAACCAGCTGCTAACGATCTTCCCAGCTCTTACTGGCTTGCAGGCTCTTTCATTGTTATTCTCTCACTTTAGAAACCAAGAATGCCCGCCCTTTTAAAACAAAAACTGATCTTAACAGGGTAATTTCAAACTATTCTACAGCCATCCAGGTAAATTCCTCACCTGCCACAAATATAGACAAACTATGTTTCACTTTTCTGTTCAGTCAAAATTGTCAGTTCACAAGATGGGTTCCATCCACTGGTGTTAAAAAAACTAACAGAATCCTTAACACAGGAGTTGGAGAAGAGATAGCCCCGTCCGCCCCCAATCTCCCCCCCCAAACACCATATACTTAGGCTGAGAAGTGAGGCTTTTATTAGTTGCAACTTTGTCGTTTCTTTGCAAAGGTGTCTTTTGACAGTTGCAAAACCACCTATTTGTCGATCGATCGGTTTATGCAATGCAATTGCTACACACTTCCCTCCACGAAGTATCGGCAGGCAACTTAGAAGTCCGCGGAGGGTTTTGCAGCCATCAACGAACCCATTAACACTGCCACCACAACCCAGAAACGGAGCGCTGAAACGCGACAGAACCATGGTCTTACAAAAACTCTCTCGGCTTTGCCTTAGCCTAGCTAGCACAAATCTCCAGTCTTTCTTATCATCCCCTTAACGAAAGGACTTAGCCGTGCAGCGCCTAAATTTAAATTATGTAAAGGACCGGCACGTTTTCCAGCAAATGAAGGACAGACAGCAGAACCATATACCTGTGTGTGTGTGTGTGTGTGTGTGTGTGTGTGTGTGTGTGTGTGTGTGTGTGAGAGAGAGAGAGAGAGAGAGAGAGAGAGAGAGAGAGAGAGAG
>JALIGW010000137.1:126298-128798 GCA_023053685.1 Diadophis punctatus similis | reverse complement strand
GCAGAAGCTATGAACTATGTACAACAAAATGAAGCTCAAGCAAAACAGAGCCAATGGTATAATAAAAATGCAAAAGATAGACAGTTTGTGACAGGAGATAGAGTACTGTTCCTACGTTATGTAAAAGGAAGCAAATGGCAAAATGACTGGGAAGGTCCCTATGAGATAATTAAACAGACCACTCCTGTAAATTGCATAATTAGGAGAATAGATGACAATTTAGAGAGGGTTGTGCACATGAATTCGATAAAGCAGTATTGGAATCCAGAGCAGGTGGTTCTTTATAACCAGATAGAAGATGAAGGGTCAGATATATTTTGCCCAACCAATGATCAGGCTCAACCAAAAGAAAATTCTATAGAGAAAGTGAATATAAGTCCCAAACCAATGAAGGAACAAAAGGAACAACTAATGTGCCCAGTTAGAAAGTATGCTAGTGGGTTCACAGAGAAACCAGGGAAAGCAAAGGACACAGAACATAAACTTAACACAGGCAAAAAGATAGCAGAACTAACAATGCAACATGATAAGCAAGAAATAATAAGAGAAATAGATGAGGCCTTCAGAGTGAACACGAATTACATAGGGCGACATAAATTGCCAAAAGAAATACACGTAAAATTGAAAAAAGGGGCAGTCAGAGCTAGCATTTACAATAGAACCAGGAAAAAAACATTTCAGTATAAAGGAAGAGAGAACAGGGTAGCAGATGCATTGTCCAGCATCAACCAAGAAGATCCTGTGGACGGCGGTCCACGAGGACAAGGTGAGGACGAGGCCGGAGCGGAACCAAGACGGAGCCCGGACGATGCCAGGACGATGCGGAAGCAAGCGGAACCGAGATGGAGCCCGGACGATGCCAGGACGATGCAGAAGCAAGCGGAACCGAGACGGAACCCTGACGACACCGAGGACGACAAGGAAGCAAGCAGACCTGCACCAGATTAATAAACACTTACAGAGACTTATCATGTAATGACTGTAAAAATTGCTCTAATCATGACAGTTGGAAAAAATTCTCTGTTTAAAGTTTTATACCCACAGGTAACTTTGAAGAAAAAAAATGACGTTGTCATTTTTTTCAATTCCAAGGGGAAGGAGTTGTGGTGCCCGCATACAGGTACTGAATGTACTGAATGTACCTCCCCCGCAACTTTGCTGGAAGCTTATCTGATTTCTTGTTTTTTGACACTGCAGGCCACAATTTCTCAACTTCAACAACTTGAATATACCTGGACTTCAACTCCCAAAATTCCCTAGCCAGCTTTGCTTAATTCTGGGAGTTGAAGTCCAGGCAACTTAAAAGTTGCTGAGATTAAGAAATATCGCTGTACACTTGTTGGTTATCAAGTCTAAATACAGAAGTAGACTTGTTGTGGAAGATGATATTCCTTGTGCTCTTGCAAAGACTGGCCTGAGAATTTCTGATCTGGCATAATTACATATTGTTTTTGTGATTAATCGCTATGCTTTAATTTTGTTCAATTTGTAACAATGAAAATACATCCTGCATATTAGATATTTACATTATGATTCATAACAGTAGCAAAATTGCAGTTATGAAGTAGCAACAAAAATAATTTTATGGTTGGGGGTCACCACAACATGAGGAATTATATTAAGGGGTCACGGCATTAGAAAGGTTGGGAACCACTGCTCTAATAGATCTCAATGAGGAACTGCAAAAGCAAAATGAAAAAACACTAGCCAACATAATGGGTGTGCACATTTATTACAGTATTTACAGTGTGCACATTTATTACAGGCTGGGTCATGCAAGCTTTAAAGTTTTACAGAAAATGCCTGACCTGGCTGTAGGTTTAAGTGTAAAAAATTGTGACAACTACCGTATTTTTTGGAGTATAAGACGCACCTTTTTCCTCCCTAAAAGTGGCTGAAAATTTGGCTGCGTCTTATACTTCGAATGTAGCTTTTTTCCAGCCCTAACTAGGTGCTAACAGATCTTCCCAGCTCTTACCTTGCAGGCTTTTTCATTGTTACTCTCTCCAAAGAATGTTTTTCCAGCCCTAAGTCTTTGCAGGGTTTTTTTTCATTGCTCTACTTGCTCCAAAGAAGGTTTTTTCCAGCCCTAACCAGGTGCTAACAATCTTCCCAGCTCTTACTGGCTTGCAGGCGCTTTCATTGTTACTCTCTCAGAAGAATGTTTTTCCAGCCCTAAGTCTTTGCAGGGTTTTTTCATTGCTCTACTTGCTCTGAATAAGTTTTTTTCTAGCCCTAACCAGCTGCTAACGATCTTCCCAGCTCTTACTGGCTTGCAGGCTCTTTCATTGTTATTCTCTCACTTTAGAAACCAAGAATGCCCGCCCTTTTAAAACAAAAACTGATCTTAACAGGGTAATTTCAAACTATTCTACAGCCATCCAGGTAAATTCCTCACCTGCCACAAATATAGACAAACTATGTTTCACTTTTCTGTTCAGTCAAAATTGTCAGTTCACAAGATGGGTTCCATCCACTGGTGTTAAAAAAACTAACAGAA
>JALIGW010000137.1:118798-123798 GCA_023053685.1 Diadophis punctatus similis | reverse complement strand
GTGTGTGGTATGGTGTGTGTGTGAGAGAGAGAGGAGAGAGAGAGAGAGAGAGAGAGAGAGAGGAGAGAGAGAGAGAGAGAGAGAGGAGAGAGAGAGAGAGAGTCTCTCTCTCTCTTGTGTGTGTGTGTGTGTGCGTGCTCCCGAGACCTCCAAACCGGCCCGTTTTCCAGCAAATAAAGGACAGAAAGCAGAACCATATACCCGTGTGTGTGTGTGTGTGTGTGTGTGTGAGAGAGAGAGAGAGAGAGAGAGAGAGAGAGAGAGAGAGTCTCTCTCTCTCTCTCTCGTGTGTGTGTGTGTGTGTGTGAGAGAGAGAGAGAGAGAGAGAGAGAGTCTCTCTCCCTCTCTCGTGTGTGTGTGTGCTCCCGAGACCCCCAAACCGGCCCGTTTTCCAGCAAATGAAGGAGACAGCAGAACCATATACCCGTGTGTGTGTGTGTGTGGCTCGGCTCCTCCCCGCCTCCCTCCCGCGCCCGTCCCCCGTCCATGTGAGTGCCGCCAGCTCGGATGGGGCGGTACGCGTCGGTTCCGCGCTATCAGCCCCGGCCCCCTCCTCACCCACCCCCTCCTCCTCTTGGCTGGCTCGCACGCCCCCCTTTCAGGCCGATTTTTGAAAAGAATGCCCTAGTCGTGCATTCTTTTCAAAAATCGGGATTTTTTAGAAACGAGGGCGGGACGCGGGACAAATCATTAAAAAGCGGGCTGTCCCGCCAAATCGGGACGTCTGGTCACCTTACTTAGTGAGTAAAGAGAGGGCTGTAGAACAAGAAAAGGAACCTATGGAGGTTATAGCTTATGTGAAAAAGCTAAAAGAGGACATGGCAGAAGCTATGAACTATGTACAACAAAATGAAGCTCAAGCAAAACAGAGCCAATGGTATAATAAAAATGCAAAAGATAGACAGTTTGTGACAGGAGATAGAGTACTGTTCCTACGTTATGTAAAAGGAAGCAAATGGCAAAATGACTGGGAAGGTCCCTATGAGATAATTAAACAGACCACTCCTGTAAATTGCATAATTAGGAGAATAGATGACAATTTAGAGAGGGTTGTGCACATGAATTCGATAAAGCAGTATTGGAATCCAGAGCAGGTGGTTCTTTATAACCAGATAGAAGATGAAGGGTCAGATATATTTTGCCCAACCAATGATCAGGCTCAACCAAAAGAAAATTCTATAGAGAAAGTGAATATAAGTCCCAAACCAATGAAGGAACAAAAGGAACAACTAATGTGCCCAGTTAGAAAGTATGCTAGTGGGTTCACAGAGAAACCAGGGAAAGCAAAGGACACAGAACATAAACTTAACACAGGCAAAAAGATAGCAGAACTAACAATGCAACATGATAAGCAAGAAATAATAAGAGAAATAGATGAGGCCTTCAGAGTGAACACGAATTACATAGGGCGACATAAATTGCCAAAAGAAATACACGTAAAATTGAAAAAAGGGGCAGTCAGAGCTAGCATTTACAATAGAACCAGGAAAAAAACATTTCAGTATAAAGGAAGAGAGAACAGGGTAGCAGATGCATTGTCCAGCATCAACCAAGAAGATCCTGTGGACGGCGGTCCACGAGGACAAGGTGAGAGACGAGGCCGGAGCGGAACCAAGACGGAGCCCGGACGATGCCAGGACGATGCGGAAGCAAGCGGAACCGAGATGGAGCCCGGACGATGCCAGGACGATGCAGAAGCAAGCGGAACCGAGACGGAACCCTGACGACACCGAGGACGACAAGGAAGCAAGCAGACCTGCACCAGATTAATAAACACTTACAGAGACTTATCATGTAATGACTGTAAAAATTGCTCTAATCATGACAGTTGGAAAAATTCTCTGTTTAAAGTTTTATACCCACAGGTAACTTTGAAGAAAAAAAATGACGTTGTCATTTTTTTCAATTCCAAGGGGAAGGAGTTGTGGTGCCCGCATACAGGTACTGAATGTACTGAATGTACCTCCCCCGCAACTTTGCTGGAAGCTTATCTGATTTCTTGTTTTTTGACACTGCAGGCCACAATTTCTCAACTTCAACAACTTGAATATACCTGGACTTCAACTCCCAAAATTCCCTAGCCAGCTTTGCTTAATTCTGGGAGTTGAAGTCCAGGCAACTTAAAAGTTGCTGAGATTAAGAAATATCGCTGTACACTTGTTGGTTATCAAGTCTAAATACAGAAGTAGACTTGTTGTGGAAGATGATATTCCTTGTGCTCTTGCAAAGACTGGCCTGAGAATTTCTGATCTGGCATAATTACATATTGTTTTTGTGATTAATCGCTATGCTTTAATTTTGTTCAATTTGTAACAATGAAAATACATCCTGCATATTAGATATTTACATTATGATTCATAACAGTAGCAAAATTGCAGTTATGAAGTAGCAACAAAAATAATTTTATGGTTGGGGGTCACCACAACATGAGGAATTATATTAAGGGGTCACGGCATTAGAAAGGTTGGGAACCACTGCTCTAATAGATCTCAATGAGGAACTGCAAAGCAAAATGAAAAAACACTAGCCAACATAATGGGTGTGCACATTTATTACAGTATTTACAGTGTGCACATTTATTACAGGCTGGGTCATGCAAGCTTTAAAGTTTTACAGAAAATGCCTGACCTGGCTGTAGGTTTAAGTGTAAAAAATTGTGACAACTACCGTATTTTTTGGAGTATAAGACGCACCTTTTTCCTCCCTAAAAGTGGCTGAAAATTTTGGCTGCGTCTTATACTTCGAATGTAGCTTTTTTTCCAGCCCTAACTAGGTGCTAACAGATCTTCCCAGCTCTTACCTTGCAGGCTTTTTCATTGTTACTCTCTCCAAAGAATGTTTTTTCCAGCCCTAAGTCTTTGCAGGGTTTTTTTTCATTGCTCTACTTGCTCCAAAGAAGGTTTTTTCCAGCCCTAACCAGGTGCTAACAATCTTCCCAGCTCTTACTGGCTTGCAGGCGCTTTCATTGTTACTCTCTCAGAAGAATGTTTTTCCAGCCCTAAGTCTTTGCAGGGTTTTTTTCATTGCTCTACTTGCTCTGAATAAGTTTTTTTTCTAGCCCTAACCAGCTGCTAACGATCTTCCCAGCTCTTACTGGCTTGCAGGCTCTTTCATTGTTATTCTCTCACTTTAGAAACCAAGAATGCCCGCCCTTTTAAAACAAAAACTGATCTTAACAGGGTAATTTCAAACTATTCTACAGCCATCCAGGTAAATTCCTCACCTGCCACAAATATAGACAAACTATGTTTCACTTTTCTGTTCAGTCAAAATTGTCAGTTCACAAGATGGGTTCCATCCACTGGTGTTAAAAAAACTAACAGAATCCTTAACACAGGAGTTGGAGAAGAGATAGCCCCGTCCGCCCCCAATCTCCCCCCCCAAACACCATATACTTAGGCTGAGAAGTGAGGCTTTTATTAGTTGCAACTTTGTCGTTTCTTTGCAAAGGTGTCTTTTGACAGTTGCAAAAACCACCTATTTGTCGATCGATCGGTTTATGCAATGCAATTGCTACACACTTCCCTCCACGAAGTATCGGCAGGCAACTTAGAAGTCCGCGGAGGGTTTTGCAGCCATCAACGAACCCATTAACACTGCCACCACAACCCAGAAACGGAGCGCTGAAACGCGACAGAACCATGGTCTTACAAAAACTCTCTCGGCTTTGCCCTTAGCCTAGCTAGCACAAATCTCCAGTCTTTCTTATCATCCCCTTAACGAAAGGACTTAGCCGTGCAGCGCCTAAATTTAAATTATGTAAAGGACCGGCACGTTTTCCAGCAAATGAAGGACAGACAGCAGAACCATATACCTGTGTGTGTGTGTGTGTGTGTGTGTGTGTGTGTGTGTGTGTGTGTGAGAGAGAGAGAGAGAGAGAGAGAGAGAGGAGAGAGAGAGAGAGAGAGTGTCTCTCTCTCTCTCTCTCTCTCGTGTGTGTGTGTGTGTGTGCTCCCGAGACCCCCAAACCGGCCCGTTTTCCAGCAAATGTAGGACAGACAGCAGAACCATATACTTGTGTGTGTGTGTGTGTGAGAGAGAGAGAGAGAGAGAGAGAGAAAGAGAGAGAGAGACTCTCTCTCTCTGAGTGTGTGTGTGTGACAGAGAGAGAGAGAGAGATTCTGAGTGTGTGTGTGTGACAGAGAGAGAGACTCTGTGTGTGTGGTGTGTGTGTGTGTGTGTGTGTCTGTGTCTGTGTCTGTGTGCTCCCGAGACCTCCAAACCGGCCCGTTTTCCAGCAAATGAAGGACAGACAGCAGAACCATATACCTGTGTGTGTGTGTGTGTGTGTGTGTGTGTGTGTGTGTGTGTGTGTGAGAGAGAGAGAGAGAGAGAGAGAGAGAGAGAGAGAGAGAGAGAGAGAGAGAGAGAGAGAGAGAGAGAGTCTCTCTCTCTCTCTCTCGTGTGTGTGTGTGTGTGTGTGTGTGTGTGTGCTCCCGAGACCTCCAAACCGGCCCATTTTCAGCAAATGAAGGACAGACAGCAGAACCATATACCCGTGTGTGGTGCCCACATACAGGTACTGAGTGTAAAATAGTAAGTTGTTGTTTAAAGTTATAATGTTGTTAAAAGGAACTGTTTAAGCAAGTAAGTATAGAGCCAGACAGCTTTAAAATACATAGTAAGTAGAAAGGGGGAGGTGTTTATCCCAGTGCTCCAGGAGGGAGGAGGGATAGATGACATCATAAGAGACAGCCCATAGGAGCATAGATAGCAGGGCCAGGAACTATAAAAGGCCTGGCTGAGAGAAATGTAGAGCTCTCTGTAATGTTATGAAGTAATTGTCAAAGGAGGAGAGCTCTCTGTAATGTTATGAAGTAATTGTCAAAGGAGGAAAGCTCTGTTATGTTATGAGGTGACTTCCAATAGAAGAAAGAGCTAGTGAGAAGAGCTAGAAGAAGAGCTCTCTCTGATATGTGGTAACTTCCAGTAGGGAAGGATTTAGTAAGAAGAGCTAGAAGAAAGCTCTCTGTCTGTATTAGTGAGAAGAGCTGAGGAGC
>JALIGW010000137.1:0-118698 GCA_023053685.1 Diadophis punctatus similis | reverse complement strand
TTACGATCATGCGAACTATCCCAGGGTGACCTATGTGCAGAGTTCCCATCACCTTTTTCCGAAGGCTCTGGGGTATTACAACTCGCTCCCCCCACAGTAAACACCCCTTCAGTACCGACAGTTCCATCTGTTTGCTTTTAAATGGTTTAAATTCTTCCCCTTCCACTTCCTGTGGCCATCCCCTCAACACCCAGTTCATGACTTTGGACAAAACTTTGTCTTATGCCGTGTGTTCCACGATGTCTCGAGATGTGACAGGGCTGGTTCGTTCAATGTCAACCAGCAATATTTCGGCCACAGGTGCGGGGTCTTCCACGAGTTCAGGTGTTGGGCAGTAGATGAGGATGCTTTTCCCTGGTTGGTGGGTCAGCTTGTAGCTCTATCCAGACAGGAATATGGACCAGCGTGTCAGTCTGGGTGACATGTACTGCGGCATTTGTTGGTTGCCCGCTAGTAGACCCAGCAGTGGTTTATGGTCCGTCACAAGTTCGAATTTGCAGCTGTAGAGGTATTCATGGAAGCGCTTGATGTTGGCTACTGCAGCAAGCACTTCTTTGTCCAGCTGGCTGTAGTTCCACTCAGCTGGTGAAAGTGTTTTTGAATAGTATGCGATGGGGGCTTCCAAGCCATAGGGAAGTTGATGGCTAAGGATGGCCCCCACTCCAAAAGGTGATGCATCGCACATTAACAATAGGGAAAGGGTCTCACTGTATTGCATGAGGACGCTGTTAGACGAGAGCAAGTCCTTTACAGCAGGAAAAGCGTTGGCCTCTCTTTGTCCCCATGTCCATGTGGCCGTCTTCCCCAGGAGCCTATGGACAGGCTCCGCAACGGTCGCCTTCTGTTTTAAAAAAAATGGCATAAAAGTTGAGTAAGCCCAGAAATGCTTGTAACTCTGCCTTGTTTGTGGGGGACAGTGTTTCTTTGATGGCCCTAATTTTAGCGTCCAAGGGGTGAATGCCGGACCCATCGATGAGGAATCCCAGGAATTCTACTTGGGTGACCCCAATTTTACATTTGTCCCATTTGACTTTGAGGCCCCTTTCCTGGAATCGACCTGGCACCTTGTGCAGCCTGGTCATCAGTTGTTCCTCTGATTTCCCCGAGATGAGGACGTCATCATAGGAGCCGAGGTGGCGCAGTGGTTAAAAGCAGCACTGCAACTACTTCAGTGACTGCTAGTTCAGCAGTTCAGCTGTTCAAATCTCACCAGGCTCAAGGTTGACTCAGCCTTCCATCCTTCTGAGGTCGGTAAAATGAGGACCCAGATTGTTGGGGGCAATATGCTGAACTCTGTAAACTGCTTAGAGAGGGCTGTAAAGCACTATGAAGCAGTATATAAGTCTAAGTGCTATTGCTATCAAAGTAGGGCACCACTCCAGGGATGCTGTGTAGTAGTCGTTCCATCAGACTTTGGAACAGTCCAGGGGCCACGCTTACCCCAAATTGCAGGCGAGTGCACTTAAAAGCCCCCCCTGTGAGTAACTATGGTCTGGGCTTCTGCAGTGGCTGCATCCACTGGCAACTGCTGGTATGCTTGTGCCAGGTCTAACTTGGCAAAAATTTTGCCATTTCCAAGCGAGTGCAATAGATGCTGCACTATGAGCACAGGGTAAGCATTTGGCTGCAGTGCTTTATTAATGGTGTGCTCATAGTCCGCACACACACGAATCGAGCCATCCAGCTTCATTGGGGCAATGATGGGGATCTCCCATGTGGCATGATCAACTGGCTCCATGACTGCTTGGGCAATTAATTTATCAAGTTGTTTGTCCACTTTTGGCCGAAGCGCAAACGGAACTATATGGGGTTTTAATCAAATGGGTATGACACTGGTGTCTAGGTTAAACAATATGGGCTTGCCCTTATATTTACCTAGACTCCCATTGAACACGGCTGGAAAGTCCGCCAGTAGCTTGTCCAGTTTGTCCCCCCTTGATTTGATGCAAGCTGGCGATGCCGATGCCGAGAGGCTTGAGCCATTCTATTCCAAGCAGTGTAGGTCTGTTCCCCTCGAAGACGGTTAATAGTAGCTTGCCTCTGAATTCTTTGAAACTCAGGAGTACTTCTGCTCTTCCCAGCACTCAGATGGGGTTCCCCAGAAGTCGTTGAGGTGGATGTGTTGCGGCTTTAGCTGTTGTCTGGTGATTGTCAGCAGGACTTGCTTCAGGGTTTCCCAGGACATGATTGTGGATATGGAGCCGGTATTTGGATTCTTCATCGAACTCCGGGACCTCAGTCATCCAATCGGTCTCTCAATGTGTGCAATGGACTCCGCTAGTTCTCCGGATATCGGCTGCAGAGTTGTCCAATGGCTTCTTCGACCACGTCTTTGAAAGTGGCTCCCCTCTGAATCAGCAATTTTTTTCTGTAGGTTGAGATCCCTCATTCCTAAAATAATTCTGTCCTTCATCATCTCCTCCAAGTTTATGAATTTGCACTTGGCTGCAATCTCCCGGAGTTTGGCTATGAAGTCATTAATGGTTTAGCCTTCACGTTGGCGCTGAGGATAGAACTGATTTCTGCTGATCATCGAAGGGGCTGAAGGCACGTAATGGTCTTTTAGTGTGGTCTGCAGAGTTGTCCATGAAATGGACTCGATGTCCACGGGTGCCACCAGGGTCTGTGCCATTTTGTATATTTTTGGCCCACAGTAGGTTAGGAAGAGAGCCCTCTTCCTGTTGTCAGGTAGATCCTGGAAGTTGTTGGCTTCCAGGAACATGCAAAAATGGCTCATTACCTCCAGGACCGCATTCTGCCTCATATTTCCCTCCGACCAGTTAGAGCCCACAGAGTGGGTCTCCTCCAGGTCCCGTCAGCCAATCAATGCCTGCTGACGGGCCCTAGGGGAGGGCCTTCTCTGTGGGGGCCCCCGTGCTCTGGAACCAACTTCCCCCAGAGATCTGAATTATCCCCACCCTGCTGGCGTTCCGGAAAGCCGTCAAGACATGGCTCTTCCTGCAGGCAGGGGTTTGAGACTAGTTTTTATCCGAGATCTCCCCCAGTATGTATGTTGTTGAACATCTTTTAACTTTTTTAATGTTTTAAAATTGTTTTTAAATGAATGTTTATTGTTTAGTGTTCTTTTAAAATGTTGTACACCGCCCTGAGTCCTTAGGGAGTAGGGCGGCCTAGAAGAAAATAATAATAATAATAATAATAATAATAATAATAATAATAATAATAATAATAATAATAATAATAATAATAATAATAATAATAATAATAATAATAATAATAATAATAATAATAATAATAATAATAATAGGTGTGCCATTCTTCAGTCTTCGGATCGAAGATTGCTGGAGCTGGAGAGGGTTGAGTAGCCATCCTCAAGTTTGGCCGGAGCAGGTCGATGCTTGCTTCTAAGATGGCTGCGGATGCCACAAGGTGCCTTTATCATGTTGTCCTTCTTCAACCACCTTCGTTGCCAGTGTTAGATTCACACGGGAATGGAGAGGCGAGGTGTAGGAACAGTTCAGCACCTTTATTTCTCCTAAGCTGAATGCAATACCAACTGCTGGCAGGCTGCAGGAAAGCCTCTTTTAAGGGCTTCCCTGAAGCCGGCCGGCCACTGACAGCAGTTTATTTCTCCCACCGCTTGATTGGCCAATCAGCGGCGGTCATGGAAATCCATACTCTGTACGACAGTATGTAACAAAGATAACACAACATGTATACAAATGACAACAGATGAGAGAGTAAAAACCAAAAGCAAACATGTTGACATAAAATATTGTAATTTCAGAGAAGCGGTGAAAGAAAATGTAATAGACCCAATTTATTGTCCACCAGAAAACAATTCAGCTGATGCCATGACAAAGCCATTGACTATACAAAGCCACAAAGATCTTGTGAAACAAATTGGTTTAAATGCTGTCCAGCTATTAAATTAAATATCTTAACAACCCTCTAATTTATAGTAAGGTGTATAATGGGCAAGAACAGACAGTTGTGGTTGATTGGTTTTAGAGTGCTGGCTCCTGCATGAGGCAATCTACACTTTGATTGGTTGCTGTATGTAAGAAGGGGGAATTTCCCCTTTTCCTGCCTTTTTTCTACTGTGTGCTCTGTATGCTGTTCTGTGATTTACCTCATGATTTACTTCATGATGTAGTGATGTGCCTGACTACCTTGTTTGCTGTATATATATATGTAAAATATATTTACTTATATATTTACTTATATATTACAAGTTCGTGTCAGCATCTCTGACTCCATCTGGATACTTGTTGTGCAATTCCCTGATAGTCTCCATCCATTGCTTCTTGTCCTGCTTTCAGGTGCTTTGGAAAATAGGTTGACCCCCTCTTTGTGGCAGTCTCTTAAATATTGGCATACTGCTATCATGTCACTTCTTTTCATTTTATATCGTGGTGACCAAAGCTGGATACAATATTCCAAGTGTGGTCTTACCAAGGCATTATAAAGCAGTGCTAACACTTTGCGTGATCTTGATTCTATCCCTCTGTTAATGTAGCCTAGGACAGCATTGGCTTTTTTGGTAGTTGCAGCACACTGCTGGCTCATGTTTAAGTGATTATCCACTAGGACTCCAAGATCCTTCTCACACCTACTTCTGTTGAGCCAGGTGTCACCTAATCTGTACACGTACATTTGTTTTTTCTTGCCTAAGTGCAGGCGTGAAATGCTCCCGGTTCACTTTTACCTGTCTGTCGTTGGTGAGCCAATCGAGCAGGTAGCGCTGCGCTCCGCCCACCTGCCGGGACACCGCCATTTGAGTTCTTTTACCCTCTGCGCATGCACAAAGCATTCTGTGCATGCACAGAGGGTAAAAGAATTCAAATGGCAGTGTCCCGGCAGGTGGGCGGAGCGCCGCACTACCTGTGCGATCGGCTCACCGATGTCACACAGGTAAAAGCGAACCGGGAGCATTTAACCCCTGCCTAAGTGTAAAACCTTACTTTTTTCTACATTGAATTTCATTTTGTTAGATAGGGTTCAGTGTTCAAGTCTGTCAAGATCCATCTGGATCTTGAGCCTGGGGTGTTGACTATTCCTGCCATCTTAGTGTTGTGTGCAAATTTGATGAGTTCTCCTTCTAGTCCCTCATCTAAATCATTGATGAAGATATTGAAGATCACTGTGCCCAAGATAGAGCCTTGGGGTACCTCACTACATACCTCCCTCCATGTAGATGCATTAAGGACTAAGTGTTCAGTGTGGTTGGCCAGCCAGTTACAAATCCAACTGGTGGTGATGCTGTCTAACCTTAGCAAGTAGTAGTTTTTTGTCTACTTTCTCAAATGTCTAATTAAACTCCAAGTAAATAATATCCATAGCATTTCTCTGGTCCACTAATTTTGTCACAATGTCAAAGAATGTAATAAGATTTGTCTGGCATGATCTGTTTTTGACAAACCCATGTTGGCATCTGGCTATGACTTTGTTTGCTTCTAGGTATTTGCAGATGCATTGCTTATACTTTTCCAGTATCTTCCCAGGTATTGAAGTCAGGCTGGGAAGATTCTGGAAAAGATAATCAAGCAACATGCTGTGTGTGCCCTACAGATCTCCTTCAGATGAGGCACAGACTATCTTGGAAGGCTCCAACCTATCCCTGCCCCAGAGAACAATAACCTACAACATATTTGCAACCTCCAGCACCCATTTTGTAATTCTATGTAGGGGGAAATGCAGCGATATTTTTTCTTTAATCTACAGGGATCTTATTTTATTTGGAACAATAAGTTGTTCAGAAAAGAAGCAGTTCAAAAATTAATTCTTTAGATCAAGTTTATTTGAGAAAACGGAGGATTTAGCCTTTTGGCTCTGGGTCATTCACTTCTTCTTGGTTTAAGAGGTTAGTAGCACCTCTAACCTCTTAAACTGATAAAATGATAGATTGTAATTCATTCCACCCTCCCTTGCAAAAGGTCTCCTTTGGAAAGATGTTCTATGTTGGGGACTATGAGGAAAAATATTGTTGCAAACTATATACTTTATTTCTACTTTTTCTTGGATAAGCACACAACAGGGTGGAGATATAAGAACATTAATAAAAACTGATTTAGTAAGGCTGGTCAGCCAGATGTTACTTGGAATGTATGTTTGTCCCATTAGTTCTTCTGCAACACATTTGATATGAAATGGTTTCTTAGGATTTGGGGAATGAAAACAGGTGACCAGTTTTCCCAGGACAGGTTTCAAGGCAACGATCCAGTTTTTAGGAGCACATTCTCACCATCTTATAACAGAATCTTTATGGGCAAAAGGCTCACTTTGTGTTCCCAGCAGAAGGTTTAAGTCACTAAAGCAGCAGCAGATTGATGCTAGCCCTAGTACAAAACCTTTCAGCATTGACCATCCATTGAACCTGCACAAACGTTTGATACAGAACAGGAAGAATGGGAAGTAATAGCCTCAGAAATAATTAGGTTTTCTTAAGAGTGCCTTAGTTTTCTTTCATTCATTAGGTTTAGGTGTGGAGAAATGGACTGTGTTAGTATAAGGAGACAACATGGAGAGGGAGGCATTGGGTATCCATGTTTCAAACTTCTTGGAAAAGGAAAGAATAGAGACTACTCTAGTGAGAAAGGAATAAACTGGAATAAAACAGGCAGCTCTTGCTACCAAAGTGAGAGTTCTACAGAGGTTCACCAAAACTCAGCCCCCTGGCTGTCTCCCATTCATAAATGGTGAAACACAGAGGTGATCAAATCCTGATGTCTCTGCTAAAGAAGGGGAATAGAGAGGTGATCAATTCATTATTGGAAATATCCTATTCTCTCCATAATTAAGTCATCCTTTCTTACCAAGTTAATGTACTTCTGTTGCTGTCTGAACATCTCCCACTCCCAATTCATGGAGATAAGCTTCCTGCCAGTCCTGCCCATATTCCTTCAGGTAGCTGCAGTAAGAAAAAGGATAAGAGGATTGATGGCAGTGAGAACATTTTCACCAGGCAATCTTTTCTGTGCTCTTTCTGGCTGCAATCTTTTCTGGATAAGTCAATGCCCAAGAGGAGCCTCCCTCAGCTGGGAACTTACTGCAGTATATCTGCAAAAGCTGTGAGGATGGGCTTGCACTCATAGTGAACATCATGCTTGGCACACAAAGATTTCCTCAGAGGACTTCCTGTTGGCTCCGCGATCGTCGTGGACGCTTCCTTTTGAAGCGCCGATCCTCGGCACCGTAAAAGCCGCCGGAAAGCTTAAAAACAGCTGACTGGCGGCTGAAAAGCCCCTCCCCGGGCAAAGGGAAGGGTGAAGAGCGCGCAGGTACAGGTAGAGCCCCCCAAGTCCCCTAGGGAAAGTCCTGGGGGGCGAAAGGGGAGAGCTCCCTGGGAACCAGCTGCTGCTCCGGACCTTGGATATCTCCGCTGTTTTGCGGAGCAAGAAGATCGCGACCAGCACTGCTCTAATCAATTGATTCTAATTGAAGATTATCAGCAGCAGCAGGAAAAACCAGGAGGCAAGATTGGGCAAGTAACCACTACTTAACTCTTACTGACTTTCACTTGATAAGCTACAAAGTAGCAAGCTGGTTCTAAAATGGCATTGAAAGCTTGAAAGGGAAAGGAAGCGAAAGTGAGAACAAAGAGAAAAGTTTCTGTTTTGCTGACAGGCTTCCGCAAGAGAGTTGCTGGATTTGATTTGAATTTGCATTTATATTTGAGATTTTTCTTCTTTTTGGTACTAGATTAAAATAATTTGGAACATTTGACTAAAGATTTACTTTAATTCTGATGGCTTCTAAACCTGTGAAGACGATTTCCTCCAAAAGTGCGGAGAGCTCTCCCACTCCCACCACTAAACTGCAAACTCTTACAGCACAATCTCAGCCCCAGCCTCAGCCATTAACTCTGGTGATGTTGCAAGAAAGCCTTAAAGCTATGCAGGTCCAAATGTCTACTAACTTTAACAAAAAAATTGATGAATCTAATGAGACAATTAAGGAGATGATAAATGACAACATACAAGTTGTTTCTGACAAAATTGAAATCTGTAACAATGAAATTAGAGCTGATATTTTGGTGGCATTTAAAGGACTGGCAAATAATGTGGAATATTTGGATGAGCAAGTTCAACAAATCAGAGATATTACAGCAACCTTAAGAGAGAGAATAGATGAGGTTGAAGAGAAATCCACAGATGAAATTACAATGATTCATTACAGGAACATGGAGTTTGCGATCAGAATCCGAGGATTAAAGGAGGAGAAAAATGAGGATCTGAAAGAGTTGTTGGGAGAAGCCCTTGCTCAAGTGATGGATATTAACAAGGAAGGGCTGATGTGGCAGATTGACAAGGTTTACAGGGTCAACTCTCGTGTGGCCAGATTGAGAAACCTTCCAAGAGATATTGTAGTATATTTCAATAACAGAGCAATGCGTAATGATATTCTTCAAGCAACGTACCAAAACAAGCTACAGGTGGGAGGACAAGAATTGATCACATTGAAAGAGATCCCTCCAAGAATGCTGAGGGCCAGAAGAGATTTTTCCTTTCTGGTAGAGGAGCTTAAAAGACAACAATTACCATTTAGATGGGAGGTACCAGCTGGCATTTCCTTGATTTATGCTGGAGAAAGACATCGACTCAACACGGTTCAAAAAGCAAGAGATTTCTATACATATATTTTAAAGGCTGGGACACCGAGATCACCAGAAGGAAGGAGAAAAGAGAATGATAGAGCAAGACAATGAGAAGTCCAGCAAATAGAGGCCTCATCTGGTCAAGGTGATATTGTCACAACTCATCCGGACCAAAGTTTGGATTTATTTGGAGAACAACAGATAAAAGAACAGAGACAGACCAGAGTGGCAACTAAACGTATGCAGGAAATGGCACAACAGCAATCCCAGCTTGAAGTCAAAGAAACTACCAAAACTGAAGCAGTGGGAGGAGCAAGACGAAAGGAACTGAAGTTCCTAGATCATCAGTCAATGTTCCAGATGCTTCAGAAGCCCGCAGATGGGAAGTAGATTTTTAACCTGGAATGTTAATGGATTAAATTTGCCACAGAAAAGAAGAAAAATATTTCACTATCTTAAACAATTTAACAACGATGTGGTCTGCCTTCAAGTAACACATATTAGAAAACAAGACCAAAAATACTTGATAAATTCAAGATTAGGACTACACTTTGCTTCATCGGCATCAGAAAAGAAAAATGGTATTGTAATATTTGTCAAAAAATTTTATTGCCAAATTGATTGAAGCAGATGATCAAGGAAGATTTCTAGCTATAGAACTTTTAATTAAAGGAGAAAGAATACTGGTGATTGGCGTATATGCCCCGAACCAACAACAAGAGAAATTTTATGATTTTTTGCTTTCAAAGTTAATATAATGGGATTATAATACTTGTATCCTTCTGGGAGATTGGAATGGTGTATTAGACGTCAAAAAGGACAAGAAGGGTCCAAATCAAAATACTTTTTCAAGAGCTAAATTGCCAAAGTCTTTCTTTGAGATGATGGAAGATTGGGAGTTGAGGGACATTTGGCGTGAAAGAAATATAGAAGAAAACGATTTTACTTTCTTTTCCGATAGACACCAATCCTTTTCAAGGATTGATTTTATTTTGATCACTAATAATCTTTTTTCTAGAGTAAAGAAGACGAAGATATGTTCAAGAGTATTAATGGATCATAGCCTGGTCTGGTTGGAACTGCAAGACAGTAATGGACCCAGAAGGTCATGGAGGTTAAATGACAATTTATTTAGATATGAGGATAATGTGAGGGAATGTAAAAAATTAATGAAAGAATTTTTTGTTAATAATATGCAGAAGGGTACACCTTTGGAAATGGTTTGGGATGCTAGTAAAGCTTATATGAGATGTATTCTGATATATCTGAACAATAAATTTAGAAGAAAAAAAGAGGAAAAGAGGAAAGAATTGGAATAAGAGATTAAAAGACAGGAAAGGGCCTTAATTTCTAATCCAACGGATAAGAAAATTAAAGAGGTAATTAATTTATTAAGGGGTCAGTTCAATACGTTAATGGCAGACCAAGTGGCAACTAATTTACAGTATGCAAAATTTAATATTTTTAGCAATGCAAACAAACCGGGGAGGTGGTTGGCATACATGTTAAGAAAGAAGCAAAAATTAAGAACTATTGATAAAATTAGATACAAGGGTAAAGAAGTTTATGAACAAGAACTTATTAAAAAATAATTTTTAGAATTTTATTCAGGATTATATAGTGGGGATAAAGTTAGGGAAGAAGAGATAGATAGGTACTTACAGCAACAAAATATTCATACAACCACTAAAATTCAGAGGGATACTTTAAACCAATTGATAACCTCAGAAGAGATTGTATTTGTAATTAAACAATTAAAAGTGGGCAAGGCCCCGGGGACAGATGGATTAACTGCTGTTTATTATAAAAAATTGCAGGAGGAAATGGTGGAACCACTTAAAGAACTGTTTAATAATATTCAAAAGGGAGGTATTGTACCTCCATCTTGGAAAACTGCTTTTATCTCTCTGATCCCAAAAGAGGGTCAAGATCTTACAGATCCAAAAAATTACAGGCCGATCTCACTTTTAAACTTAGATTACAAAATTTTTGCAAAAATTTTAGCAAATAGATTAATGACAGTTTTTTCAACAGACAATACATCATGACCAAACTGGGTTTTTAACAGGTAGACAAATGAAAACCAATGTTAGACAAATTGTTAATTTATTAGAATATTTGGGAAAGAACAACCAGGTCCCTGCAGCACTGGTATTTTTGGATGCTGAGAAAGCCTTTGATAGACTGAATTGGCGGTTTCTACTAAAGTTAACAGAAAAATTACAACTTGGAGACTATTTTGTACAATCTATTCAGGCAATATATCAAAAACAAACAGTGCAAATAATAATTAATGGTGGATTAACAGATAATTTTAATATAGAAAAAGGAACAAGACAAGGATGTCCTTTATCTCCCTGTTGTTTATCTTGAGTTTGGAAATATTACTTAGCAAAATAAGAGAACTTGACACAATAAAAGGGATTAAAATTAGACAGGAAGAATACAAGCTACGAGCCTTTGCGGACGACCTGGTTGTTACTCTGACCCAACCGCTACAATCTATTAGGATTTTGATGGACACAATTAATTTATATGGACAAGTATCTGGTTTTAAGATAAATATAGCCAAAACGAAAATAATAGTTAAAAATGTGACAAGAAGCCAAAAAGAAGAAATAGAAAAGGTAACAGGTTTTGAAATAGTTCAAAAGATTAAATATTTAGGGGTTTATATTATGTCCACAAATACAAAACTATACCAACATAATTATGAACCATTATGGTTAAAATACAGAAAGATATGGAAAATTGGGAAAAATTGCAATTGTCACTGCTGGGAAGGATAGCTGCTGTTAAAATGAATGTTCTACCAAGGTTTTTATTCCTCTTTCAAATGATACCAATACTTAAAAAAGATGGAATTTTAAAGGAGTGGCAAAAGGGTATAAATAAATTTATTTGGGCGGGGAAGAAGCCGAGGGTAAATCAGAAGATAATGCAGGATACACGTGAAAGAGGGGGCTTAAAAATGCCTAACTTAAAATTGTACTATGAAGCAGCAGTTCTCTCAGCAATTACAGATTGGATTAATTTAACGGAAGAGAGTGTATTAAATATTGAGGGATATGGTTTGCTTTATGGGTGGCATGCCTATTTAGTATATGATAAAAAGGTAGACAAAGCTTTTAAGAGTCATATATTAAGAAACGCTTTATTGCGTGTCTGGAAAAAGTACCAATGTAAATTAAATGATAAAATACCTTGGTGGACAGTACCCAGACACGCGATAGAAAATATAAATTTGGAACAAAAACTAGATAAGATTACATATAAAGAACTTCTTGAAGATGGAACGCTATCTCAACTAAAATCGTTTGCGAAACTAAAAGAGGAAGGAATAGTTAGGACATGGTTTCAATACAGACAAATACAGGCCAGATGGAGAGATGATAGAAAAATTGGTATTTTGCAAAATGAAGACAATCTGATTGTACAAATTAAAGATAATGGCCCAATGCACATAAAAAGATTGTATAATATTTTATTGGAATTGGATTCAGAATCAGAATTGGTTAAAGACTGTATGATAAAATGGGCTCAAAACATTGGAGAACCTATAATGATGGATACATGGGAAAAGATATGGGTCACAAATGTTAAATTTACACAGGCTCAAAACCTGAGGGAAAACTTTTATAAAATGTTTTATAGATGGCATTTAGACCCAAAAAAATCGGCGTGTATGTATCCCAACTTACAGCCTAAATGCTGGAGATGTGAATGTGATGACGCTACATATTTTCATATATAGTAGACCTGTAAAAAAATTAAGGCTTTCTGGATAAAAATCTGGTGGATTATACAAAATATTTTAAAGAAAAAAATTAAATTTACACCACAGTTTTTTCTGTTGGGAATAATTACGGACTGTACTCCTATAGAGACTAAGTTGATTTTGAATTTTATAACGGCTGCCAGATTACTGGTGGCACAATATTGGAAGAAGGAAGATATACCTACAACTGAAGAATGGACTTTGAAAGTGACACATCTGGCCGAAATGGCTAAGGTCTCATCTTATCTTAAGGATCATTCAAATGAAAGATACTTGCTGGAATGGAGTAGGTGGACGGAATATGTTCAGAAAAAGTTTCAGATTAATATAATCTAAATAGTATATTACTGTTTGTTGTTTGAGGAAATAATAGATTATACTTTCAAGCTTATGGATAACAAAGAGTTAAGAATGGAAAAGATATTTTTGAACTAATAGTTTGTTTTAGTATTATGTAGTTTTATATCTTTTGTCTTGAATTTATACCTTGTGTTTTTCTCTGGGAAGTCCGGGGGGGAGGGTGAGTGTGGGAGGGGGGGACAGGGGGGGTAGAAAAGATAAAAATATGTGTACTTTGTACTTGTAAAACTTTTCAATAATAAAAAAAAGAAAAAAAAGAAAAAAATCAAAAGAAAAAAATCAAAAGAAAAAAGAAAAAAAAAGATTTCCCCAGAGGAGCCACCTTGTAGTAATTGTGTAGAGGCATGGTGGGGAAAAGGCTGCAAGAAGAAAAGAGGGTGTCAGGTGACGATCCCAGAACTTTTGCTAGCTCGAAAACATGGCAACCCTGCTTAACATCGACCCTGTGCGATATATGACTGCTCTGAAGGTTTCCCCCTCCCCCCCACACTTCTATGCCCTTGCTTCTTCTCTATATCATACTCACTGATGCTCAATCTGGAAGTTCAGGTGCCCAGTGAACCAGTCATTGAACCAGGAATGGTCAATATTACGATCTCAGAACTTTTGCTAGATCCAAAACATGGCAACCTTGCTTAACTTAGGCCATGTGTGATGTACTGAAGTCATTGAACCAGGAATGGTCAACATTACATGTTGCTGAGAGCTAAGGGAGAAAGAAACAGTGGGTGAAGCCCTCCAGTCGGCCCTTTTCTTTTCAGCCATTGTTGCTTCCTATTATAGGGAGACTCTGTAACAAGTAACTCTTATTCTTGGCTTGTGGGTCTGGACTTCTGTTTGGTTTTTCTTTGTTCGTTCTGGGTTTTCTTAATATTTGAATGTAAATGTTTGACTCCGGCCAGCTCTAATAGACAATGTACCTCGTGCCTAAGAGACTGGCACTGAAATCTTACAGGCCAGACATGTACAATTTGAGGGTCCAAGAACAATTTATCAGAGTTTGTTGCATAAATCAAAACCAGAAGCACACACAGATAACTGATTCAGCTGGATTCATTAACTTCTTTATAAACATAATAATATATATATATATATACAATATCACAAGTAGATTATTGCTTCAATGTAGTTACAGTTACAAGCAGTTTCATTTCCAGCAGCAGACAAGCTTTCAGTTCAGAGAGAGACAAGAGAGTACAGAGTGGGCTGAGCCACGCCCAACTTTCTAGTTTCAGTTTTGATTCTCTGTACAGACTCAGATGTGTTTAGCTCCCATAGGCTGACTTAGTTGCTATGCCTATTTGTTGGCTGACCTTGTTACCATTGGCTCTCCCAGTTCATGAATATCTTCACTCCTCCCTTCATGACTGGAAGAGACATAAATCAAGTAATTTAATATTCTTCAGATACTTGTATTTGAAGACCCACATTCACAGTTCCTTCCAAATACCTGAGTATCCCTTTTACTGTGATACATTCTTTGCAATGAAACAAAGATCATCCACACATGCTAATAGTTGACAATGCCCACCTTGTAACTTTTCAGTGTATATGCAACCATCAGCCTTGCAACTCTTGAACCCAAGATCCTTCAGTGCCTTATCTAGACATATATTCCAATTCCTGGCTGACTGCTTCAGCCCATAAATGGCCTTGTTCAATTTATACACCATATTAGGCTTTTTACTTTCATACCCTGGTGCTTGAACCATGTAAATTTCTTCCTCTAACTCAGCATTGAGGAATGCAGTGGTTATGTCAAAATGCCAGATTTTATGACCATGTGCCGCTGCCAATGCTAGTGCAAGCCTGATGCTTTCACTCTTTACAGTTGGTGCAAATATCTCATCATAGTGCACATTTTTCATCTGTGAAAAACCTTGTGCCACTAACCTTGCATTATATTGTACCTCATTATTGGGCAGTACTTTCTTCTTGTATACCCACTTGTATCCTATAGCTTTGCTTCCCTGTGGCAAAGTCATAAATGTGAACACTTCATGTTCTCCCATGGATTTCATTTCTTTGTCCATGGCTTCTTTCCACTTTACTTGTTCAATTTTAGGTAATGCCAATACTTCCTTATAGTTTCTTGGTTCATATCATACATTACACACTTTAACTTTACTAGCAGAATACCTGTCAGGTGGAATCCCTTTGTTCCATCGCTCTGACCTGCGTGGTATTGACTGCTCCTGTGTGTCAATCCCCTCTTTCTTCATATCTTTTTCAGCTTCTCCTCCCTTGTCACGGTGTGATTATTGCCTGTTACATGTATATGCAGGGAGATGCATCCCTATTCAATATAATGGTTTATTCCTGAGCACGTGATTGATATGTTCTTGTATGCATGTGTGCATTCCAATCTCCGCTCTACCCTTCTTGCTCTGTCTTCCATTGAGAGAAGACGCACATTTATATTAGAGATGTAAACAAATGAGGATTTATTGTTTTTGTACCGAAATAAATATTTTACTTAGACTTTTAAACTGCAGTTTGATTTCTAATGTCTGCTGTCCGGGAAAAGATCAAACATCTCCTCTGTGAGTTTAATTATCACCTCTGTCATCCCTGAATGCTGACATCATCATTAAGTGAGTTACCATCACTAAATGAGTTACCATCACTAAGTGGATCACCGTCACTAAGTGAATCATTTCATAAATTTGCACCAATTCTGTTCCAATTTTGCTCTGCAAAAGTAGCAGACCTGGAAATGACTATTCTTTTGCTTCCATTGCTAGAACGATAGCTTTTTGAACCTGGCTTCTAGCCCATAAACATAAGCTTTCTAGCCTTTGGTTGTCCCTTCCTTCTAATTGCTTTTTGAATATGCACCCATGCAATACTTCCAAAAACTCTTAGATATGCCAGAGATGGCCTTTCCCCATATAGCACTGCATATGGAGTATCATTGATAGATTAAATTATTAATTAAATAATTAGCAGTCAATATGGCTTCACCCCAGTATGACCTGCTCAGACCAGAAACCTGCAGCAGTGAGTCTTTCATTGTTTGTAAGAGTCCATTCTGCTTCTCAGCAACACCATTGTCAGCTGCTGTGTATGGATTAGTGTGTCTGTGTTTAATTCCCAACTGTCCCAACCACTGTTGAAAACTTGTTGACATGAATTCTGAACCTCAATTATCTGAACCAAGATTATCCTGCTTTATGCCCTGTGCACATACATTCCCATTTCTCTTTATGAGACACTTCCCATTTACAAATGTGGTCTCAAATCCTTGCTTGTCTAAACTTGAGACACTCAGCAAATAATGCTCCATTTCAGGCACACATAATACATCATTAAATCTTGTTTCCAGATATGAAATTTGCACAGTGCCTCTTCCAATGACCTTAGCCTTCTAGCCATTTGCCAAGGCTACTGAATCTCGAGCAGCTGGAACCATTCTGTAAAACAATTTAGAATTGTTAACAATTGTTTGACTTGCACCACTGTCTATCAACTATTTGTCTCTGCTATTGCAATAGCCAACTTTTGCAACAGAAACATGTCCATCTTGCAAATATTTTTTTTCCTTGCAAACAGCTTTTTCTTTGCAAACAGTCCTTCTTTAAATGTTGTTGCTGTTCTTGCTGCTTAGAAAGCCTTTTCTGGGCTGTAATTTGATCTCTTCTGCTGCTTTTTTCTTTACAGACACCTCGTCTGTTGCTAGGGTCTCTACAGATAGCCAGCCTGTGGAAATTTCCACTGTTCTCTCTCTGCTCCTTGGGCCCCCATCTCAGATATTTCTCCTCGTGGCTTCTATAATGGTGTTTGTTCTCCTCTGCAATCAAGCAAGCTTTCAGGGCTTCCAAAAGCAATTCCTGCTCTGGTTTGCATTCAAACACTGCAGAAATAATGTCCCATGTTTCATCAAGGCTGTTTAACACTAACAACACCTTTTGTGACTCAGAATAGAATTTATTGGCCAAGTGTGATTGGACACACAAGGAATTTGTCTTGATGCATATGCTCTCAGTGTACATAAAAGAAAATATATGTTCGTCAAGAATCATAAGGTACAACACTTAATGATAGTCTGGGTACAAATAAGCAATCAAATCATATTAGGAACCAGTCAGTGTAAATCGTAAGGATACAAGCAACAACATTACAGTCATAAAGTCATTAGTGGGAGGATATGGGTGATGGGAATGATGCGAAGATTAATAGTAGTGCAGACTTAGTAAATAGTTTGACAGTGTTGAGGGAATTATTTGTTTAGCAGAGTGATGGGAAAAACTGTTCCTGTGTCTAGTTGTTCTGATGTGCAGTGCTCTATAGCGTCGTTTGAGGGTAGAAGTTGAAACAGTTTGCATCCAGGATGTGAGGGGTCTGTAATTATTTTCACAGCCCTCTTTTTGACTCATGCAGTATTCATTCCACGCTGATCCAATTCCACAAACAAAGTTTGCATTTGCAATAAATGTCTTTCCACAGATTCATCTGGTTGCAGACAGCCTCTGTATAATTTTCTTGATAATTGCACAATATTGCATGCTGACACACTTACATGCACAGTTCTTAACTTCAGACAGACCTCCTTTGCAGTCTTTAAATCAGCTACATTGACAAACTGTTTATCTTCTAAATTTAAGATGATATAAGCCATTGCTTTATCATGCTGCCTCTGTTTTCCAGCTGCAAAAGCCTGTGGTGGATTTACAACCATATACCACAGCTCCTTAGCCTTCAGGAAACATTCCATCTTTGCAGCCCAAATTATATAGTTCTTCTGCCCCAAACAAGGGACAGAGTTTTCCTTAAATTCAACAGCTGCCATCCTGCAATCTTTTTCTCTGCCTTGTTTCTCTTCAAAACACAGGCAGTCTCTTCAGCTTAATTTACAATGCAGTCTTTCTGTGCTCTGGACCCATAACCTATCAGAGTTTGTTGCATAAATCAAAACCAGAAGCACACACAGATAACTGATTCAGCTGGATTCATTAACTTCTTTATAAACATAATAATATATATATACAATACCACAAGTAAATTACCATATTTTTCAGAGTATAAGACGCACCGAAGTATAAGACGCGCCTTAGTTTTGGGGGAGGAAAACAAGGAAAAAAGGCCTTTGCCTCCAAGCAATTTGCCAAACAGTAAACAGCAAACAGCACAGATGATATACACTGTTTGCTGTGTACTGTATTTCTGTGCATGTGTGCCTGACCCATAGAAATAGCAAAGAATTGGAGAAATGTACATTATGCCAGAAAGTTTTCTTAAATGTAGTCACACTAACTCCTCCCAATTATTTAAATAGATCGACTCCAAGGTAACTAAACTCTAATACTAAACAGGACACTGTTACATTTCAGACTATACTTGTACAGAGCTGTTAAAATTAATTAAAATTTCTGGAAGTATACATTATTCTCTATTATTTAAAAGAAGATACAATAGCACTGGGCCTCTTCAGAGCAAGCATTTATTTTAAAAAGCTTCTTTATTTTGTTAAGTTGTCTAGATTTACAGGGATCTCCAACCTTGGCAACTTTAAGACTTGTGGACTTCAACTACCAGAATTCCACAACCAGCAAAGCAACAAAGTTGGCTATGGAATTATGGGAGTTGAAGTCCACAAGTCTTAAAATTGCCAAGGTTGGAGACCCCTGGCTGTAGAACAATAATAAAGCAGTCTTTAAAAAAGAAGTCTAATAATTGGAACATTCTACAGACATTTATAGTTATTCACTTACCCCCTTCCATCCAGTTCAGCAAAAAATAAAAATCTGCTGTGTCTCTCCCAGCTATTTGCCTCTTTGCAGTTTCAGTTTCAGTTTCATTTTAGCATGTGGCAGGTCAGCTGTAGGTCAGGAAGCTGCTAGTGACTTGCTTGGCTTTACAGGCTCTTCCCTCTTTGCTGCAAACAGGTAAATTGCTGGAAGACAGAGGCCAAAGGGTGGGTGTGGCTGGGTGGGTGGGTGGGGCTACATTTAGTGTATAAGACGCACCCAAGTTTTCACCCTCTTTTGGGGGGTAAAAAGGTGCCTCTTATACTCCGAAAAAATACGGTATTTCTTCAATGTAGCAACAGTTACAAGCAGTTCCATTTCCAGCAGCAGACAAGCTTTCAGTTCAGAGAGAGACAAGAGAGTACAGAGTGGGCTGAACCATGCCCAGCCTTCTAGTTTCAGTTTCGATTCTTTGCACAGACTCAGATGTGTTTAGCTCCCATAGGCTGACTTAGTTCTATGCCTATTCATTGGCTGACCTTGTTACCATTGGCTCTCCCAGTTCATGAATAACACAATTGTTATCTTAATTTGATAGAAGAACAGTAAGAGAACATTTAAGACTGGAAAGTAGGCATTTATCTTTAGTTTTAAGTAAACAGTAAATAGAAATGAAAGTGAGAGCCAGTTTGATGTAGTGGTTAAGGCAGGGGTGTCAAACTGGCAGTCCGCGGTCTGGATTCGTCATGCAGGCCACGCCCACCCCAGCTCCATGAAGGAGGAAAATGTCATGAAACTTCACATGATGGAACATGATGCCACGGGTTTGACACCCGTGGCTTAAGGCATGAAACTAGAAACCAGAAGACTGTGAGTTCTAGTGCTGCTTTAGTGACAAAACCAGCTGGATGATCTTGGGCCAGTCTTTTTTTCTCAGCCGTAAGAAGCAGGCAAGGGCAAACTACTTCAAAAAAAAAAAACCTTTACCAAGAAACCTGTGGGGACCTACCTAAGCAATTGCCAGGAATCAAAAATGACATGAAAGCACCCAAACACACATTACACACATTATACATGGAATGAAATAAATTGTATTCCTGCCTACAGTTTTTGAGGTGGCATGTCCTGCACAGCATTCAGAGGCAAGTCTGAACATCAGCCCATTCAAAAATGTTATTGGCAACTGAACTCTTTATTTCCACCTAACAGCCTGTTGACCACTAGGGCAAATGGTTACGGATAAGGAGAAGGTTTTCACCTGCTGCCCCTGTTCCTGTTTCTTATATGGCCTATGATTAATTAAAGAAAAGTCTTCTCTCTCTCTCTCTCTCTCTCTCTCTCTCTCTCTCTCTCTCTCTCTCTCTCTCTCTCTCTCTCTCTCTCTCTCTCTCTCCCTCCCTCCCTCCCTCTCCCTCTCCCTCTCCCTCTCCCTCTCCCTCTCCCTCTCCCTTTCCCTCTCCCTCTCCCTCTCTTCAAGGTGCAGTTCAAATAGAAGTGAGCATGATTTGATCAAGGATACAAAGATCATATCTAGGTTATTACACCCAACTCCTATTTTTCAGCCCCCCTAAAATCAGTGAAATCACCGTAAGAGCCATGGTCTAACAGTTAAGGTGTTGGCGTAGAAACCAGGAGATGGTGACTTCTAGTCCCACCTTAGGCAAGCCGGCTGGATGACTTTGGGTCAGCCACTTTTGTTAGCCCAAATCAGCTCACAGGGTGGTGGTTGTGGGGAAAAATAGGACGAAGGAAGAGTCGTAGATATGTTCACTGCTCTATTTATGAAAAAACAGTAAAAGTGAGATAAAAAATCTAAAATAAATCTTGCTGAAGGACTCACTCTTGAGACCATGAGAACTCACAAACAGATGCACCTTTAGACATGATGGAATCTATGATTTGGGCAGATGATGGCCTGAAAACAAATTTTTAAAAATGACCTTTTGACAATGTGCCTTGCCTAGCTATATTTAGTATAAGACTTTGCAGCTGAGAAACCTCCCCTCCACCTCAAGTTTGGATATTTTAGAGTAACAGCAGCACTCTGTTAATAAGTTAGGATGAAATAGGATGCAGAACATCCCTTAATCAAAGTCTTTTAAACTAAATTTCAAAGTCTTTTTGTTTACTTTTACTAAATTAATTCCAAAACTTCAAACGTTGAGACACAGGACATAGCAAAAGAGTCAGAGAAGAGAAATAAATGCTAAAAGAAATCAAGAGAGCCAGTTTGGAGTAGTGGTTAAGGTATCAGGCTAGAAAGCTGGAATCCATGAGTTGTCAGTGGTGGGATTCAAATTTTTTACCTACCGGTTCTGTGGGTGTGGCTTGGTGGGCATGGCTTGGTGGTCATGTGACTGGGTGAGCGTGTCTGGGTGTGTGTGTGACTGGGTGGGTGTGACTGGGTGATCATGTGACTGGGTGGGCGTGGCCAAGTTGATGTCACTTCTTTGCCCTAATGACCTACAGAAAGATTTACCAAAAGGTAGTTTATTATTTTGTGCATTTAATACTTAAATAAGAATAAAAGAAGTACACAAAACAATAAAAGAGGTACACAAACACTTACATAAGAACAATAAAAGTGTTATTCAGCTTTAAGGTATTTCCAAATTGGTGTTTCATTGGCGTCCTCACTTGCACTTTTCTTCACTTTTACTCGAGCATCATCGGCTGTGTGATGTGCTCTCAACCATGTTTTGACTGTAGGAATAGGGTCCCATTCTTTTAGAGGTAGGCCAATTACACTAATGGGCATTAGGTTTGTTATGTGGAAACAGTTAGGCGACTTCTCTTCTCTGAACATATGATGTTCATTTTTGAAAAAACCCTTTCCGCTTCTGCTGAACTTACAGCAATTGTTTTGACAATATTTTTAGCTTTTTGAATACTGTCAGGAATTGCATATTTCTGGGAATCTTTTAAAACATTTTCTACGAAATCTCTATAATCGTTAATATTAATTTCATAATTAAAAAGGTCATTAAATAAGAGCAATTGTTCTTCAGCTGCTTTCCATGGAACTACTACTTCTTCAATATTCCAGTAATCTGGCTCCAAAACATTGAGAAATTGTAATTTATTTGTGTCTTGAAATTGGCTACCTGTTTTTATATGTTCACAATCCATTAGTCTTTTCTTCAAATTTGTTATGATGCTTTCTAAAAGTCTTTCCTGAGGAAGTCAAACAAATTGATGATTTTCTACAAATTTTATATTTTTGAAGGTTTCTGAAGTAATTAATCCATCAACTTTTTTTTGTATGCACCCTTTTCCTTTCTAAGCATTTCAAATGCTTTCATTGATCTTATCACAAGTTTTTCAGCCTTTATGATGTCTGTATTTTTTGCTTGCAGTGCATTTGAAAGAAGAGAAATTTTGTTTAGAATACCATCAATGCCAAATCAATTATAAAATATATATTTTCAAGACGGGCAGCCATACCTGAGTATTTTTCATTTGAATGAAAATACTGATGTAGCACTGGATAAGCACGCCACACAGCTAGGGTTGACCTTAAACTACAGGCAGCCCATCTTGGTCCCAAAACTCTACCAATCTTTATAATTTCAATTCCAAGTTGTTCGGATATTTTGGTAAGTTCCATTTGGCTCTTATTGATTTTATGAAAAATAGTGTATATCTTTTCAATAAATATTTTAAAATGATTTAGTTGCTTTATTTCCTTTATCGAATCATCTAAAACAAGTTGGAGGCGATGGTTTAAGCAGTGCCATATTATGATGTTTGGAAACTCTTTTGCTATTCTAGTGCTCACTCCAGATTTTCTCCCAAGCATAACGCTGGCGCCATCAGAGCAAAATCCTATTAAATTTTTTTCTAGGTAGTTCTTAGTAAACCCAACATTATTTAAACTTTCCATAACTGAAAAACATATTGTCTCTTCACCTTGTTTTTCCAATTCAACAAGCTCAAAAAAAATTGTTGGTGAGGTAACTGAATCCTCAACTTTTAAGAAAACTGGTTTGCATGATAGTGTTGAGACTTTGTCAATAATCAAACATATTTTCAGATTATTTTCAATAATTTTAGTAAACAATTTGTTTTTAATTTCTTTTGGAATGAAATTAACCATTTTCACTGAAGTTGCACATGAATGCAATCCTATTCCCATATCTAGTCCATTTTTAATGCTCAATTCTATCGCATCTTCTATGTCTGAAAATGGTTTACATCTTTGTGTCAGGCTGTAAACTGTATTGAATATTCTACAAGTGGTACCTAAATATTTTTCAGTAATCTTATCTATTCCTTTTGTTATAGCATTCTGTTCCCCTTGTTTTAAGTTCTCTCTGCAAATGTTATGAGCTTTTGATGACAAACGTTCTTTCATTTTTTTTCTTAGAGAAGCTTGTTGTACCTCTTTATTTTTCCCTGCTGCCTCATTCTGGAAATGTTTCCATTCTTTGGACACATGAACACCTTTGTCTTTTGTGAAGTCATGTTTTGCACAATACTTGCAACCTAACTTTTTGTTGGAAATTTCCAGTCCCTCATATTTTTATTTAAAGTTGTTATACTGTTGCAATTTCCAGCAGTCAGGAAGATTACTTTCAATTTTGGAGTCACCAATAATTGACTTGCTGCTTTCTCCAAGTTCAAGTGGTGGTGCTTGTGGTGGTGCTTGTGGTGCTTGTGACGGTTTTGGATCATCCAAGGCCAATTCTGTTGTATCTGGTTTTGATCTTGGTTTCTTGCTGAAAAAAGTGGTCAAACTCTGTTGCATTTTCATCCTGTTAAAGGCTACTACTGCAAAAGAAATAAAACAATATTGTACTTTGTACTCGATTGTTGTTGTAACTTGAGGACTACAGGTAACGGAAGGCTCTGTTTTCACCCAACAATGTACAGTCTTTTCATCCATTGCTGTGAACAAATTGTAATACACAAATTGTCTGAAATGGTATAGGGTTTCCTGCCTGAGCAAGAGGTTAAACTAAAATACCTCCACGGTCCCTTCCAACTCTGGGTCTACTACTGGGCTCATTCCTCCCTTTCTTTATTTTACCAGATTAACAGGTCCATTTTGTAGGTCATGTAGTCCAACCCCCGCCCCGCCTAAGCAGGAGGCCCTACACCAGTGATGGCCAACTTTAAGCATACCATCCACCAAATTTTTTCGCAGACGAGTTCAGATCCACCATTATTTATTTATTTATTTATTTGGTCATTTTTGTATGCCGCCCCACTCACATAGGACTCAGGGCGGCCGTACAACTCAAGCACGTGTTGAAAATATTAAGATGGGTTCAGTTATGACACCTATTTTAAAAAAATAAGTAGGCGCAAGGAATCCATCACTATATGGCTAATTTGGCTCTGGCATATCTCCTTTTCTTAATCTGGTTCCCTCTGAAAATTGCTGACCATATTAATGGCAACAACTGGATCTATGGCAGGGGTGGCCAAACTATGGTTCTTTGAGGATCTGTGGACTTCAACTCCCAGAATTCCTGAGCTAGCCATGCACCATAGTTTGGCCACCCCTGACATACATAGAATATATTATTTTAGTCCGGTGGAACTAATAGGATCATTCATCTTTCCTTTTTTGTTTCTTTAATGAAAATTGTTTAGTTAAATAGGGCAGACTTTTAGCTCATAATTATTAGGCAGCTTCTTTTCCTCAGGCAAAATGGCCTAAAAAAGAGATCTAACTGACTCTGAAAAGTCAAAAATTGTACAAAGTCTTTCAGAGGGATGCAGCACTCTTGAAATTGCTAAGATATTGGGGTGTGATCACAGAACCATCAACCATTTTGTTGCAAATAGTCAACAGGGTCAGAAGAAACGTGTTGAGAGAAAAAGACGCACCTTAGACTGCCAAAGATTTGAGAAGAATCAAACATGAAGCTACCAGGGACCCATTATCCTCAGTGCTGTCATATTTCAGAACTTCAACCTACCTGGAGTGCCCAGAAGTACAAGGTGTTCAGTGCTCAGAGACATGGCCAAGGTAAGGAAGGCTGGAATCCTACAACTACTGAACAAGACATAAGTTGGAACAATAAGACTGGGCCAAGAAATATCTGAAGACAGATTTTGCAAAGGTTTTATGGACTGATGAGATTAGAGTGATCCTTGACGGACTAGATGGATAGGCCCGTGGCTGGATCAGTAACAGGCACAGATGTCAGCAAGGTGGAGGTGGGGTACTGGTATGGGCTGGTATTATTGAAGATGAGGTAGTTAGACCTTTTCAGATTGAAGATGGACTCAAAATCAACTCCCAAACCTACTACTAGTTTGTAGAAGACACTTTTGTCAAGCAGTGATCCAGGAAAAAGTCTGCATCTTTCAAGAAGACAATGATTTTTATGCAGGACAAAGCTCCATCGCATGAATCGAAGTACTTCACTGCACAGCTAGTCAATAAAGGCCTTAAAGATGAAAGAATAATGACATGCCCCCCTTCCTCACCTGACCTAAACCCTATTGTGAACTTGTGGGCCCTTCTTAAATGGGAGATTTATGGTGAAGGAAAAGAGTATACCTCTCTGAACAGTGTCTGTGAGGCTGTGGATGTTGCTGCACAAAAAGTTGATCATCAACAGATCAAGAAACTGACAGACTCCATGAATGGACAGCTTATGACAAATGTTTATTTGTAAATTGTGAGTTGTTTCTTTATTATTCTCACTTTAACAGATGAAACTAAATGAGTGAGATGGAAAAATTTTCATTTTTCATTTAGTTGCATAATAATTCTGCACACTAATTGCCCAATAATTGTGCACACATAGATATTCTCCTAAGAAAGCTATAACCTCACTTTTACTTTTTTAAATATTCAGGTTTGAGGTTTATTAACATTTTGGATTGACCAAGAGCACTGTAGTTGTTCAATAATAAAAGTAATCCTCAAAAATACAGCTTGCCTAATAATTGTGCACACAGTGTACAGGCCTTCGCTGACGATTTGGTATTTTTTATCAAGGACCCATTGGAAACTGGCCCCATTTTACTACAAGAAATAGAAAAATATCGAAAAGTATCCGGTCTCAAAATTAACAAAGAAAAAACTAAAATGTTAGTTAAAAATTTAACAATCAATCAGAAAAAAGAACTAGAGAGGGAAATGGGATTACAAATTGCTAAAAAGATCAAATATTTAAGAATTTGGCTAATGGCGAGGTGCTCCTCAATAAAAGATGATAATTATATAGAATTATATCAACAAATAAAGAAGGATCAGGAAAGGTGGGGGACACTACAACTATCTCTATTAGGAAGAATAGTGGTTATAAAAATGAATATCTTACCCAAATTACTTTATTTATTCCAAACAATCCTTATAAAATTGGATAAGAAGTGTTTTACAGACCTAAATAATATAATTAAAAATTTTGTTTGGTCAGATAGGAAGGCACAGATAAAATTAGTTTCACTTCAAGATAGCAGAAGTAGAGGTGGCTTTGGACTCCCGGTGTGGGAATTTTACTACAAGGCAGCGATATTAGTATGGATTAGAGATTGGATAAACCTAAAAAATAGAAGAATTTTAACATTGGAAGGGCATGATTTACAAAAGGGGTGGCATGCATTTCTGTGGGATAGGGGAAATAAGGCACATTCGTATTTTTATACATATAAAATAATGGAAGCGCTGATACAAATGTGGGAAGGCATAAAGGAAAAACATTATATAAAGATCCCCGGATGGCTATCTACCATGGAGGCAATTATCAACCCCAATACATTGGATGTAGGTAAAATGTTCAGGTATAATGAAATTCTAGACAACCAAGGTAAACTTAAAACTAATCAGGAATTAAAAGAACAGGGAATATGTATCGCTTGGTGGCCATACCTACAGCTACAATCTAGGTACAAAAAGGACACAGAGGAATATGGATTCGATATCACACCACAAACAATTAGATAAACTGTTGGTAGGCCCAGAGGGAAAACTAATAACCAAAGTTATATAATTATTTACTAAAATTTGATAGGGCAGAGGTGGTGGTGAAGGAACCCATGATTGCCTGGGTCAAAAATTTCAGACACAGTATAGAATTAGAAGATTGGGAAAAAATTTGGAATAAAAATGATACAATAACCAAATCTGCAGCCTATAAAGAAAACCAATATAAGATGTTTTATCGTTGGCATTTGGCGCCAGCGAGGCTGGCCAAGATGTATCCAAATTTAAATCCAAAATGTTGGAAATGTAGACAGGGACAAGGTACCTTCTTTCATTCATGGTGGTCATGCCCCGAAGCGAAAAAAATATTGGATGAATATACAGAAATGGTTGCAGGATATAACTAAGTGTCAAATAGAAATTAAACCGGAACTGTTTCTCCTGGGGATATTTAAGGTGAACTATAATAAGAAGATAAAGTATTTGATATTACATATATTAATGGCTGCAAGGATTGTCTTCACGCAGCATTGGAAGAAAGATAGTATACCACCAGAGTGATTAGTAATTCAAAAAATATTTGACTGCGCGGAAATGGACAAACTCACATTAGAATTAAAGGGAAAGGAAGATTCGGAATATTATGCGGTATGGGAGAAATGGTATGAATGGATAGATTATAGAAATAAGAAATGGAAATGTATATAAAGGAGTAGATTGTTCAGAAATAGAATGTATAGAATGTATTGAATATTGATTTTAGTTGTATGAATAATGTTATAGATCTGTTAAATAAGTATCAGAGATATGTAAAGAGAAAACTGCAATAAAAATATATTGCCAGTTCACCGAACTCTGTGCAGTGTGACTCTAAAGCACCAACCAAGGCGTGCAAGGCCAATAAGTAGTGGCTGGGCAGGGCTGGGTGGGGCCACCCAGCAATTTAATTATCGGTTCACCCGAACCGGGCCGAACCAGCTGAATCCCACCACTGGTTCTGAGGCAAAAGAAGAAAATAGAACAATTGTTAAAAAATATAATATGAAAAGTTGTAAAAGTATGCAAACACCCATAATACCAGATTTTCAAAGCATAGAAAATAGCACAGTTTGTAATCAGGAACTGTATCAGGCAGCCATAGGAAGTCTGTTGTACTTATCACAATGGTCAAGACTAGATATTGCCGATTCAGTCAACATTTTAAGCCATCACACATTAAAGCCTGTAAAACAACACTTGTTAAGAATTAAAAGAATACTACTTTATTTAACAGAAACCATAGATTTAGGATTGCATTTACAACCATCAAGTGAATTGGAATTGAAATGTTTTGTAGACAGTGATTGGGCTAATGGTGTACAGGATAGAAAGTCAATGTCAGGATTTGTTATAATATTTGCAAATACACTAGTTGACTGGAAGTCTAGAAAACAGACTTCAGTTGCCATTTCCACAGCCGAAGCAGAATTCATAATGTTGTTAGAGTTGTGCTCAGAGATAACATAGTATATACAATTGTTAAAGGATTTGGATATTGAAGTGCAAGCAGAGCCGAGGTGGCGCAGCGGTTAGAGGCAGGTACTGCAGGCCACTTTAGCTGACACTGATCCGCAGGTCAGCGGTTCAAATCTCACCGGCTCAAGGTTGACTCAGCCTTCCATCCTTCCGAGGTAGGTAAAATGAAGACCCAGATTGTTGGGGGCAATATAAATATACATTGCTTACTGGTGTAAACCGCTTAGAGAGTGCTTGCACTGTGAGGCGGTATATAAATCTCACTAAATAAATAAATAAATAAATAGTTATGCCAGCATTCGAAGCTAACACAACATGTATACAAATGGCAACAGGTGAGAGAATAAAAACCAGAAGAAAGAATGTTGACATAAAATATTGTAATGTCAGAGAAGCAATGAAAGAAAATGCAATAGACCTAATTTATTGTCCACCAGAAAATAATTTAGCCGACCTCATGACAAAGCCATTAAGTATACAAAAACACAAGGATCTTGTAGGCTTAGTTTAAATGCTGTCCAGCTATAAACTGGAGGGGTGTTAGGATATTTAATTTAGTAGCTAGAACAGTAAAGTGTACAGTGGCCAGAGCACACAGTTGTAGTTGAATGGTTGGAGAGTGCTGGCTCCTGCATGAGGCAATCTACATTATGATTGGTTGCTGTGGAGAGTTCCCCCTCCCCCGCTTTCTTTCTTTTGTGTGTTTGTATATGCTCTTTTATTTCCTCATGATGTTCTTGTTTTTCTGAGTATCTTGTTTGCTGTAAATATAAATGTTAAATATATTTATTTATATAGAAACTACAAGTTTGTGTCAGTGTCTCCAACTTCATCTAGACAGCTTGCTGCTCAATTTCTCGACAGAATTGGACACATACTGCCCCCTGGTGGTCAATTTATTTGCAAGAAGTTTTTTTTAAAAAAAGTCATGTCTTCTGAGGCTCCATTCTATTTATTTATTTATTTATTTGTCAAGTACGTATTGGTAATATACCGTATTTTTCAGAGTATAGGACGCACCGGAATATAGGACGCACCTTAATTTTGGGGGAGCAAAACAAGAAAAAAATAATTCTGCCATACCTAGCATTCAATACTTTAGCAAGTGACTGTGGTATGCCCCCCTCCTCTCTCTCTCTCTCTCTCTCTCCTCCCTTCCCCTCCCTCTCCCTCTCCCTCCCCCCTCTCTTCCTCCCTCCCTCTCTTTGAAATAAATCTGCTGGCTTTAGTGGGGTTTCTATGGACACCCCACTGTTTGCCCTGTTTTTGGAATGGGGAGAAAAGGCCCACAGAGTTGGCATCCTCCAGGTCCCATCGGCCAAGCAATGTCGGCTGGCGGGCCCTAGGGGGAGAGCCTTCTCCGTGGCCGGCCCCGCGCTCTGGAACCAACTTCCCCCAGAGACCTGAACTATCCCCACTCTGCTGGCCTTCTGAAAAGCCGTTAAGACATGGCTTTTCCTGCAGGCTGGGGGTAGAGCTTAATCCACTCGAGCTCACCCCCAAGTATGTATGGTTGTTGAATGGTTGTTCGATGTTCTTTTATATTGTGTTTTTTAAATTTTTTATATTTGTTTTTAATTAATATTTAATATTTGGTCATTCTTGTATTTTTCTCTGTTGTACGCCGCCCTGAGTCCTTCGGGAGTTGGGCGGCATATAAGAATACCAAAATAAATAAATAAATAAATAAATAAAAGTGATTGCAGAAGCAAAAAAAGAGCATTGCGTTTCAGGCTGCAGCCCGAACACACTTCCCTCCCCGATTCCAAAATTGGAGGAAGGCTTTTTGCACGCCGCTCAGAGCATTGCATTGCAGCCCCTGCTGCTGCAGGGGTCTCTGCCTGAGAAGGACCCTCAATCAGCCACCTCTAGGGAGCCAGCCCCGTCCTCAGGAGGCAGCCGCCCCTTTAAGAGTGAAGGAGCTTTTTTATTTTTTATTTCCCTCCTTCCAGCCTGAGCCGGCCGATCACGAGCCTGCCACCGGCAGTGACAGCGCATCACAGACGTTCGTGGAGGGGATGGGATCGCTTGCCACCATCGCTGCCCCGCAGGTATGTGAGTCGCCCGGGGGTCAGCCGCACCTCGGGTTGGAGGGTCCTTGTCCTGCTACTGCCCCAAGGAAGCTGCGGCGCTGAAGAAGCCTGCATCCACCTGCCAGCTCGCCACTCAGCCTGGGGAGGAAAGCGTTTTCAGGCGGCAGCGCTGCGATCCCCTTCCCGATTCCAAAAGGCTGAGTGGCAAGCTGGCAGATGGGTGGAGGCTTCTTCAGCTCCGCAGCTTCCTTGGGGCAGCAGCAGGACAAGGACCTGTCACTGTCACTGCCGGCGGCGGGCTTGTGATCGGCCGGCTCAGGCTGGAAGGAGGGAAATAAAAAATAAAAAAGCTCCTTCACTCTTAAAGGGGCTGCTGCCTCCTGAGGACGGGGGTGGCTCCCTGAAGATGGCTGATTGAGGGTCCTTCTCAGCAAAGAAGAGCATCGCGTTTCCGGTGGCGGGCAGCGCCAGTTGCACGCCCCATTTTGGGAATCGGGGAGGGGATTGCAGCGCTGCCGCCTGAAAGCGCTTTCCTCCCCTGGCTAAGTGGCGGGCTGGCAGGTGGGGGGTGGGGGCTACACTCGGAGTATAGGATGCACCCACTTTTTGACCCTCTTTTGGGGAGTAAAAAGGTGCGTCCTATACTCCGAAAAATACGGTACATAGATATAACATTATTTATATACATAAGATGGGTACTGATAAGAGGGAACATTAGGACAGAGACGGTAGGCACGCTGGTGCACTTATGCATGCCCCTTACTGACCTCTTAGGAATCGGGTGAGGTCAACAGTGGACAGTCTAAGGGTAAAGTTTTGGGGGTTTGGTGATGAAACCACAGAGTCAGGTAGTGTCTCTGTCTCCAGTAAATGGAGTTCTGGGGGCGGGGTGGGGTAGATTTAACAGATTTTAACAGATTAACAGAGTTGGAAGGGACCTTGTAGATCTTCTAGTCCAACTCCCCACCCAAGCAGGAGACCCTACACCATTTCTGACAAATGGCAGTCCAGTCTCTTCTTGAAAGCTTCCAGTGATGAAGCTTCCACAACTTCTGAAGGCAACTTCTGTTCCATTGGTTGATTGTTCTCAGTGTCAGAAAATTTCTCCTTATTTCTAGGTTGAATCTCTCCTTGATCAGTTTCCACCATTATTCCTTATCTGGCCTTCAGGTGCTTTGGAAAATAGCTTGACCCCCCTCCTCTCTGTGGCAGCCCCTCAAGTATTGGAAGACTGCTATCATGTCTCCTCTGGTCCTTCTCTTCACTAGACTAGCTATGCCAATTGTTGCAACTGTTCATTGTATGTTTTAGCCTCCAGTCCCCTAAACATCTTAGTTGCTCTTCTCTGCGTTTTTCTAGAGTCTCAACATCTTTTTTATAGTGTAGTGACCAAAACTGGATGCAATATTCTAGGTGTGGTCTTACTAAGGCTTTATAGAGTAGTATTAGTACCTCACTTAATATTTATGGAATTCCTCTGTTAATGCAATTTAGGATTGCATTGGTTTTTGTTTTATGTCAAACTTTCCCAGAAAGTAATTGGCTCAGTAGAATGGATCTTTAACTATCCACAATTCTTCTAACATTACTAGTAGGAGTGTTTTATTCATTTCCTTTCAAGACCAGACTGACTTATCCAAATAAAAAAGTTCAGTAAAATTCAATCCTGGAATTAGCATTAATGTTACATATTTTGGCAGCTGTCAGAACCCCAAGTCACAACAGCTGATGCCTGGCCTGGCTTCTTTTGCCTTGGCTGATCTCAGCAAGCTAGAACCTCTTTATTACCAGGCTGAGATGATTTGGGCATCCTAGGGCTGCACGCTGGTGCTGCGTTTTGAGACATCTGGGAAGTCATAACCCCCTTCCATTGCAAAGTCAGGAATCAAGTTCTACTCTATGTGAAGAGTGCCAACCTGCAACCAGATTTAGCTAGCCTCTTCATTTACTCCAACCTCTCATCTCTGTAACCGTCTTTCTGGCCTCAATTTCCTAGATCCAGTTAGAGCAGTGTTGCCCCAGCTATATAAATCCACTGGGACATGGACTGAGAAATTTCAAAACAGATGGCTCTAGGCAGGGGTGGGTTCTAACTTACCTCGCTGCCGGTTCGCTTCCTCCCGCACCGCGTGGCTGCGTGCGCATTGCGTGCTGCGTGGCCGTGCCGCACAGGCATGTGCGCAGGTGCAGTGCTAAAAAACAAGCAAAAAATAGCAATAAATAAATAAATAAAAAGCCAAAACCAAGATGGCAGCGCATGTGCAGTGCCAGAAACTCGGCTTCTGCGCATGCGCAGAAGCCAAACAAAAAAATCAAAAAAAAAATTTCTCCTCCAAAAAAGATGGTGGCGTCCATGGACTGGCAACAACAGAACTGGCTCCGTGACATCACTACCAGTTACGGTTCTAAAGAACCGGTGCGAACCGGGAGGAACCCACCTCTGGCTCTAGGTCTGCTCCAATTGAATTTTGAATTATTTTCTTTCAATTTCCTTGATCAAAGTATGATATCCTTTTTTAAAAAGAATATACTCTCTGGTTCCATAAGGAGTGATGCATACAGATATTGCATCATCATTATTATAGTTAGAGAGTGATTTTTCGACTAGTTTCATGGATTTTGACGTACCCACATGTCCCCACATAGACGGAACATTTATGTTGAGAAAGGAAATGCCTAAGAGGATTTACCAGAGCCAATTCTCCTTTTAGCCTGCAAAAGCTGTCTGGAATTTGGTGATTACTTCCACTCCAATCCACAGCCAAGACATATTGGTGATTTTTCGACTAGTTTCATGGATTTTGATGTCCCCACATAGATGGAACATTTATGCTGAGAAAAGAAATGCCTAAGAGGACTTATCAGAGCCAATCTTCCTTTTAGCCTTCAAAAGCTGTCTGGAATTTGGTGACTACTTCCACTCCAATCCACAGCCAAGACATATTGGGCAGATGGGAGAGAAACAGGAACATGATAAAAAAAATGGTTAGATTAATTTGCACTCTCCCAAGCTAAAAACACAAGTCCTGGCAGTCCTGAACAAATGTCTCTTCATGCATATATGTATTCACACACTTGTTTGTGTTGCTATTTTTGCTGTTGTAAACCTGCAAACATAATCTCCACCCTCATAGGATTAGTTTTCCTTTAAATGGGGGCATCAATTCCACGAAACTCCACTTTCAATATTGTGCCATAATAACAAAACATATGGCAATGAAGTGCCCTGTCAACAGTGCAGATGAGATGCTACTTTCAAACAGCAAGATTAATCCTCCTACATAATCCATCCTCCACTGACACTTCTACTGATCTGTATCTCCAAAATGAAGTACATCATACTTCTGTTCTCTGGATTCAATTTAGAGGAGGTTCTTCAAAACTAATTCATTAAAGCAACTATGTCATAGGAAAAAGGCTGGCTCTTATATTTTCTGAAGCATGTTTTCAGAATTGATCCTGAAACACAGCCCAGTCCTAATCTATAGCTCTTCTACCACTTTGTCAACTCTGCTATTACTATCAAGACACTAAGAGCTACAATTTGGAGGCCAACACTGGGGGGTGGGGAGAGTTCCCACTGCATTCAGGCTTGCATCCTAGCTCCTCCAATCCATATAACAGCTCACTACTAACCAAAACATTACATTTCAAATGCTTCATTTAATTTTTAATGATGCAAAACCTAGGACAGATCCTCCTTTACTCTCATGCTCACTGCACCATGATTGTGTGGTTGAAAAACACAGCTTAAAAAAAATCTGGCTCTTATTGCTTTTATTGTCTGCCACTAAATGTTAAAATCTCATGTCTGAAAGCCAGAGTGGGACAACTCACAACAGAGAACTTGACACGGCCAACACACTGTGGCTAGCTCGCCACAGACAACTCACAACAGGCCAATTCAACAATGTTAGTTAATTATTTAAAATAATTTTTAAAATTATTCTATTTTTTTGCAATTCACATTTTATTTTGTCCCTCCTGTTGCATCCTTTCTTTAATGATTCTATTTCACTATTTCTTCAATATTAAGTAACTTTTGCCCTGTGGCAATTAGTCCCGTGGTGAGTTGGCTGTTGTGAGTTGTTTGTAGCTCAGGGTTGAAATGAGGGGTCCTTGGTGCTCTCTGAGCTTGGTTGTTTTCTCGCAGACGTTTCATTACTCAAACTAGGTAACATCATCAGTGCTAGTAGGGAGTTGGGTTGCTCTCAGCTTATATTCTAGTGACAAGGCCAGCCACTAGAATATAAAATGAGAATAAACCCCACTCCATATTAGCATTGATGATGTTACCTAATTTGGGTAATGAAACATCTGCAAGAAAACAACCAAGCTCAGAGAGCACCAAGGACCCCCTGAAAAGTTCTTGCCTGCTGCAGACATAACTAATTGTTGCAATAACTTTGTGGTTATGGCATGGTACATAAATTCACAAAATTAATTGTCTCAATCACTAATCGGTAAACTTAGGCCTAATCTATCTGGCAGAAAAAAAGGGCAAGACAGTCAAGATAAGTGAGCATAATCAATTGGTGCATGAAACTTGGGGGAGGGGGCTAAAGTGTTTTGATTTTGGCTAGCCAAAAAGAGACAAGACCTGTTTCATCCTAGTTTGCTGTTCTATCAGGGTAATGTTGTTGCTGCATTTCAAGATATTCTTTTTGCATTCGGATGCTCACCTCTCATCCATCCACTCCAGCTTTTCCAAACTTCTTAGACAAATGCCAAACACATGGAGTGTTGGCATTATATGTCACTTTTATGGTGGGGACAAAGGGATTTGTTTTGTGAATTCATAGAACCATTGGGCTGAAAGGGACTTAGTGGTCACTGAGTGCAACCCTCTGCTCAGCATAGGATCCTGAGCTGAACAATCCTGAACATCAAACCTCCATTGGACTGTTTCTTGTGAATAACTTACCACTTGTCCATCTGTTCTACTGACCGGAAAGTTCTTCTTGAAGTCTTGCCTGAACTTCTTTCTATGTAAATTTAATCTATTAGTTCTGGTCCTGTCCTCTGGGGCAATAGCACATGTCCACTATTCGTCCATGTGACAGCCCTTCAAATATTTAAAGAGGGCTATAACATCTTCTCCAAGTATCTAGACTGAAGGTAGTCAGATCTTTTAAATATTTCCCATAGTGCTTGGTTTCCTGATTCTTCCCCAACTTGCTAGCCGTTCTCTGCACTTGCTTCAGTTGTCATTGCCCTTTTTGAATTGAACTGGACACAATACTCCAATGACATGATTATGGAAAAATCAATGGAGGATATACTTGGATTTTGATAAGTTTCAAGCAGCTAGGAAATGTTTCTTGCATTAGCTAATGACAATTATACTACATGGGCATCTATTGGATAATCTGTATTACACCCATATAAAGTATTTGCAATAAAATATATTGCAATCCATCCACCTAACAATTAAAATCATAGTATTACGCTCAGTGCTCATATAATAGCACAGATCAACTTATGTTGTAAGATAAGCTCTGAAAATAAAAGAAATAGTATGAGGAAATCATGGTGTTGCACATAAATGCTAGGGTTAGTAGCTTGGGGTGTCCATGTATTAGGATGTAGCCTTGAAGAAGATGATTAGCTGCAAAATTCTATTCGTGTACAAATTTAGGATGATATATTCAGACAGGTATGAGCAAGCAGTATTATGGAGATCTAGAAAAGAATAATCTTGGGCTGCACTAACCGAAGTGTTATGTTACATCAGAAAGTAATGATTTCAAAGTACCATATTTCAGTTATAGGCTTCTTCCCTTGATGAATGTAATTGCTAAGATTTTATTTGAGTCCATGGTTTACAGGTTTACAGGTAGCTTTTTCAAAATTATGCTCCCAACTCAGGCTGGATTCATATGTTGCCATCAAAATGCCACAAGAGGACTCTTAATTAAGCTTTCATTATAATTCAAAATAAACAGAATCCAGCTCTTACTATTTATTTCAATGCTGAGAAAAGATTTCATATGGTTAGGTAGAAATTTCTGAAATGGACCATGATTCCTTTGAATTTCTCAAAAGGTTGTAGTTTCTATGCCATTTCCAGATCATGGATGTTTAGGCATGGTGTTGTTGGAAGGAAAATCCATCTGGTTCAGTTCCAATCTGGGAGGAAGGCACTAGAAATAAAATGGTGGCTGGAGGCTGATTGGAATGAAAGGTTCCCTGAAGCAGAACCCATCAACCACATGTGATTCAGGGACAGCTGACAAAATAGAGTTTAGAGTGGGTGGATTTGTATACCTTCTGGATTCCTATGGGGGTCATGTAGGGGTTATGTAGCAGTCATATAGCCAAAAGAGGAAATGCAAATCATAGGTGTTTGTCTGAGCTAATTTTGTTGACCTTTTGTTTGTTGCTTATCTGAATTTCTGTCTTGACTCAGTCTTTCTGAATGAATTACCAAATCTGCATTTCTATAAACTGGCCTCCTCAGTTTCTGCTTGGGGCAGGGAAACGGGGGCTGGTTTCTGCCTCCCTTAAGATTTTTTTTATTTCTCCTTTAGGGGAAATATTTTATCCTGCCTTTTTAATATTTCCCAAAACATTTCATTCTTTGGGCTGGTGGGGGGCTTCCTATAGTGTGTTTTCTCTTCAGTCCTGGGGAATTGAAGACCATAAGATTCTGCTTACCCTTCATAATCTCCTTTTACTCATAAGTTAAATTCATGCTTAACAAATGTGTATTAATTACTAATCATAAATGAATCACTATGTAGCATTTGAAAAAAAATATCATAGACATCTACTCATTCATTCTACATTGCAAAAACATTTGGATCTCTCAACTTGATCAGGGCAAAGCAATAGACGCAATCTACATAGACTTTTGTAAAGCCTTTGACTCCGTAGTACACGACAAACTACTCCTAAAACTAAAATCTTATGGCATCTCTGCCCCCCTACACAAATGGATAACTGCATTCCTGTCAAACAGACAACAAGTGGTTAAAATAGGATCATCTCTATCAAACCCTGTACCTGTTAACAGCGGTGTTCCCCAAGGAAGCGTTTTAGGACCTACTCTTTTCATTCTTTACATAAATGACATTTGTGATAATATACATAGCAACTGCATCCTCTTCGCAGATGATGTAAAACTATTCAACACCACCGACAATACTACAACCCTTCAAAAAGACCTTGACTATATATCTGAATGGTCAAACAAGTGGCAACTACCAATCTCAATCAACAAATGCTCAGTTTTACACATTGGCAAAAATAATCAAAACACTAAATACAAACTTGATGATCATGACCTTGATGATGATCCTCACTCAGTAAAGGACCTCGGAGTACTCATCTCTAATGATCTAAGTGCCAGAGCCCACTGCAACTACATAGCAAAGAAGGCATTAAGAGTGGTTAACCTAATCTTGCGCAGCTTCTTCTCTGGTAACATTGTACTCTTAACCAGAGCATACAAAACATTTGCTAGACCAATTCTTGAATACAGCTCATCAGTCTGGAACCCACACCACATATCAGACATTAACACATTTGAGAATGTCCAGCGATACTTCACAAGAAGAGTATTACATTCCTCTGTTCACAACAGAATTCCTTATGAAACCAGACTTGAAATTTTGGGACTTCAAAATTTAGAACTCCGCCGCCTTCGATCTGACCTAAGTGTAGCTCACAAAATTATCTGCCTCAATGTCCTACCCGTTAACGACTATTTCAGCTTCAACCGCAATAATACACGAGCTCACAATAGATACAAACTTAATGTAAACCGCTCCAGACTTGATTGCAAAAAATTCGACTTCAACAACAGAGTTGTCAACACCTGGAACACTTTACCTGACTCAGTAGTTTCTTCCCCAAACCCCAAAAACTTCAACCTCTTATTATCTACCATTGACCTCACCCCATTCCTAAGAGGTCAGTAAGGGGCGTGCATAAGCGCACAATCGTGCCTACCGTTCCTGTCCTAATGTACCCATATATTCATACCTCTTTTACTCTTATTCATTCTTGTAATATTACATATATATTCAATCATGTTTTACTGTTTGTACTTTGCTTATAATCATACATGCTTGACAAATAAAATAAACAAACAAACAAATTTTCATTGCACATGTCTACTAGGAACAAGCTGGAACCTGTTTAGTACCTGGCTGAGAGTTCATTTGGGCATCCCAGGGCTGCAGACTCATCTGGGAAATCACAATCCCCTTCCATTGGGAAGTCAGGAATCAAGTTCTACTCTATGTGAAGAGTGCCAACCTGAAACCAGATTTAGCTAGCCTCTTCATTTACTCCAACCTCTCATCTCTGTAACCGTCTTTCTGGCCTCAATTTCCTAGATCCAGTTAGAGCAGTGTTGCCCCAGTTACATAAATCCACTAGGACAGTGATGGCGAACCTATGGCACGCGTGCCACAGGTGGCACGCGGAGCCATATCTGCCGGCACGCGAGCCGTTGCCCTAGCTCAACTCCAGCATGCATGTGCGTGCCGGCCAGCTGATTTTTGGCTCGTGTGGAGGCTCTGTGAGGGCATTTTAGGTTTCCAGAGGGCCTCCGAGGGGGTGTTTTCGCCCTCCCCAGGCTCCAGGGAAGCCTCTGGAGCCTGGGGAGGGCGAAAAACGGGCCTACCAGGCCCACTGGAAGTCGGGAAATGGGCCATTTCCGGCCTCCAGAGGGCCTCTGCGGGGGCGGGAGAGGCCGTTTTCACCCTCCCCAGGCATTGAATTATGGGTGTGGGCACTCACACGTGCGTGAAAGCGCATGCGCACGCATTTTCGGCACCCGAGGGAAAAAAGGTTCGCCATCACTGCACTAGGACATAGACTGAGAATTTCAAAATGAGATGGCCCTTGGTCTACTCCAAATGAATTTTGAATTATTTTCTTTCAATTTCCTTGATCAAAGCAGGGTATCCTTTTTCTTAAGAATATGCTCTCCAGTTCCATAAGGAGTGATGCATACAGATATTGCATCATCATTATTATAGTTAGAGGGTGATTTTTCGACTGGTTTCATGGATTTTGACGTACCCACATGTCCCCACATAGATGGAACATTTATGTTGAGAAAGGAAATGCCTAAGAGGACTTACCAGAGCCAATTCTCTTTTTAGCCTTCAAAAGCTATCTGGAATTTGGTGACTACTTCCACTCCAATCCACAGCCAAGACATATTGGGCAGATGGGAGAGAAACAGGAACATGATAAAAAAAATGGTTGGATTAATTTGCACTCTCCCAAGCTAAAAACACAAGTCCTGGCAGTCCTGAACAAATGTCTCTTCATGCATATATGTATTCACACACTTGTTTGTGTTGCTATTTTTGCTGTTGTAAACCTGCAAACATAATCTCTACCCTCATAGGATTAGTTTTCCTTTAAATGGGGGCATCAAATCCACGAAGCTCCACTTTGAATATTGTGCCATAATAACGAAACATATGGCAATGAAGTGCCCTATCAACAGTGCAGATGAGATGCTACTTTCAAACAGCAAGATTAATCCTCCTACATAATCCATCCTCCACTGACAGTTCTACTGATCCATATCTCCAAAATGATGTACATCATACTTCTGTGCTCTGGGTTCAGTTTAGAGGAGGTTCTTCAAAACACAGCACCTGCCTGTAACTCATTAAAGCATCTATGTCATGGGAAAAATGACTTCAGTATGTCACAGTATGCTTCAATATGTCACAGTACATGTTGTCATTCTTGGTTCCCTCAATGAACTGTAGCTCCCCAGTGCTGGCAGCACTCATGCAGCCCCAGACCATGACATTCCCACCACCATGCTTGACTGTAGGCAAGACACACTTGTCTTTGTACTCCTCACCTGGGTTGCCACCATACACGCTTGACACCATCTGAACCAAATAAATTTATCTTGGTCTCATTGGACCACAGAACATGGTTCCAGAAATCCATGTCCTTAGTTGTGCTTAGTTGTCCTTTCTTGTGCATCATCTTTAGAAGAGGCTTCCTTCTGGGATGACAGCCCTGCAGACAAATTTGATGCAGCGTGTGGCGTATGGTCTGAGCACTGACAGGCTGACCCCCCCCCTTCAACCTCTGCAGCATTGCTGGCAGCACTCATACATCTATTTCCCAAAGCCAACCTCTGGATATGTCAATGAGCACGGGCACTCAACTTCTTTGGTCGACCATGGTGAGGCCTGTTCTGAGTGGAACCTGTTCTTTTTAAACCGCTGTATGGTCTTAGCCACCGTGCTGCAGCTCAGTTTCAGGGTCTTGGCAATCTTCTTATAGCCTAGGCCATCTTTATGTAGAGCAACAATTCATTTTTTCAAATCCTCAGAGAGTTCATTGCCATGAGGTGCCATGTTGAACTTCCAGTGACCAGTATGAGAGAGTGAGAGTGATAACACCAAATTTAACACATGTGCTTCCCCTTCACACCTGAGACCTTGTACCACTAATGAGTCATATGACACCAGGGAAGGAAAACGGCTACTTGGGCCACATTTGGACATTATCACTTAAGGGTGCGGTGTACTCACTTTTGTTGCCAGCAGTTTAGACATTAATGGCTGTGGGTTGGGTTATTTTGAGGGGACAGCACATTTACACTGTTATACAAGCTGTATACTCACTACTTTACGTTGTAGCCAAGTGTTATTTCTTCAGTGTTGTCACATGAAAAGATATACTGAAATATCCTCCCAGCAGCTGGGAGGAATTTTCAACTGAAGCTGAGCGTGTCTCCTCTTGGCTAATAAATAGACTGAGTTTGATTATATGGTTCCTTGTGTCAATTGAATTAACATCTGGACTAACATTTGGACTAATATCTTTGTCAGGACTGAGCTTTTATGGACCGGCCTTTGTTTTTATAGTGCCTCCTACTTGTTGGATCTTAATTGTCATCAGGCTCTCTCTAAAACAAAAACTTTGTTTTGAAAGAACTACGGAACATAATAGATATTTAGGCTATTTTTAAAGTAATTTTAATGTGAAGGGAGGGTGCTTGTGTATGTATGGGGGTATTATCTCCCTTATTATCTCCCTGTACCATTGTTGCTTTTAATTCTTACCCCTGGGGTAGTGTGTATGTTAGTGTGTCTGGAGTTTTGATGCTTTTTTTAAAGGAATGTAATTGAATGAAATTGACTGATGTATGGGTTATGTGTATGGGTTGTATGTGGGTTGATTGGACTAATGTGAATGAACTTTGTAGATGGTTATGATTTTCGAGGGAATGAGTGAGTCAGGGGCTAGGATTCTGCCCCCCTCTGCTGAGTGTGGAAACAGAAGCGGGTGGGGGTTTGAGTCTAACCCCAGGCTCAGTATGAATGGAGTGCAGGGCCTGTAGGGAGAGCGGGGGACCAGTGGGGGAGGGGATCTCTTGTGGGATGGGGAGTGGGAACATTACGGTCATAACAGGGAGGGGTAGGTATGGCGGGAGCAGAGGGGTAGGCCGCTCTCGGGGAACGAGAACTCACTGTTTGCAAGCGATTTCTTGTTCTGGCCCCTCTGGTTTGGTTCCACCTAGCTCAGCCCGAGTACCTGGTAACCAGGGATGTCAGGGCCCTGGCCTCAAGCTGCTGCTGTTGAATGCCAGGTCGATCACTAACAAGGCCCCCCTTGTTCGGGATTTAATCCTGGAAGAGGGGGCTGACCTGGCATGCATCACTGAGACCGGGCTGGGCCAGGAGGGGGGGTTCCCCTGTCTGAGATGTGCCCAGACGGGGTCTCAGTTCAGCATCAGCCGCGACCCCAGGGAAGGGGTGGAGGAGTGGCTATTATAGCTTGCCAGAATCATGTCCTCGAAGGAGCCCTGCCCCGGAGATTGTTGGGTGTGAGACGCTCCTTCTGAAGTTGGACTTAGGGGTTCAGGTGGGCCTTTTGCTAACGTACTTGCGTCCTAGCTGCGTGGCAAAGGCCCTGCCTGTTCTGCTTGAGGCGATAGCTGGGCTGGTGATTGAGTTCCCCAGGTTGATGGTGCTGGGGGACTTCAATCTGCCATTGCCCGGCGAAACCTCAGAGGCAGTCCAGGAGTTCATGGCTTCCATGACAACCATGGACCTGACCCAAGTAGTTCAGGGTCTGACTCATGAGGGTGGTCACACGCTTGACCTTGTGTTTCTCTCAGGGCAGTGGAGAGATGATCTGAGGCTGAGGGGTTTAGTCACAGTACCCTTGTTGTGGTCAGATCATTTCCTTCTGAGGTTGGATTTCATGGCACCACTCCTCCACCGCAAGGAGGTGGGACCAATTAAGTGGTTCCGCCCCAGGTGCCTAATGGAATCTGAAGGATTTCAGAGGGAACTTGGGGAAATACCTGAATCCCTGGTACACAATTCATTTGAGGCTCTAGTGGCTGCCTGGTACACAATTCATTTGAGGCTCTAGTGGCTGCCTGGAACCGGGCAGCGATGGGGGCTTTGGATCGGATTGCGCCTTTGCGTGGCAGCGGATCCAGGAGGGCTCCTTGGTTCACTGAGGAACTCCGGGAGATGAAGCACCAAAAGAGATGCCTAGAGCGACGATGGAGAGCTAGTAAAGCTGAGTCTGACCGGACACTTTTAAGAACTTGCATTAAGTCTTACTTAGTGGCGATACGGGTGGCAAAATGTTCACATTTTTCCGCCCTTATTGCGTCCGCCGACTCCCGCCCAGCCGCCCTGTTTAGGGTGACTCGCTCCCTTCTTGCCAAGGAGGGAGGCGAAGATCCCTTGCAGGCAGAGCTGAGGAATTTTCTCAGTTTCTGGCGGACAAAGTCATTCAGATTCGGACAGACCTGGACTCCATTTGGACAGGGCAGGCCAAGATGACAGAGGTGAGTCTCAGTCCTGTTATTTGGGAGGAGTTTGAGCCTATCACTCCTGATGATGTGGACAAGGCCATAGGAGCGATGAGCGCCTCCACTTGTTTATTGGACCCGTGCCCCTCCTGGCTGGTCTCAGCCAGCAGGGAGGTGACACGCGGCTGGCTTCAGGCTGTTGTGATCGCATCTTTGAGAGAGGGGTCCATCCCACAGCCCTTAAAAGCTGCGGTGGTGAGGCCCCTCCTCAAGAAGCCTTCTCTGGACCCAGCGGATTTAAAGAACTTCCGTCCACTATCCAACTTACCCTTCGTGGGTAAAGTTGTTGAGAAAGTGGTGTCGCTCCAACTCCTGTGGTTACTGGAGGACACTGATTATCTGGATCCCTTTCAATTGGGTTTCAGGCGTGGCTACAGTACGGAGACTGCTTTGGTCGCTCTGATGGATGATCTCTGGCGAGCCCGGGATGGAGGTCACTCCTCCATCCTGGTGTTACTTGACCTCTCAGTGGCTTTTGATACCATTGACCATGGTATCCTTCTGCGTCATCTTGGGGAGGTGGGAGTGGGGGGCACCGTTTTACAGTGGTTCTCCTCCTACCTCTCCGATAGGACGCAGTCGGTGTTGACAGGAGGGCAGAGATCAGCCCCGAGGCCCCTGATTTGCGGGGTGCCACAGGGCTTAGTCCTCTCGCCCATCCTGTTTATTATTTACATGAAACCGCTGGGTGAGATCATCCGACGACACGGGGTGAGGTATCAGCAGTATGCTGATGATACCCAGTTGTACATCTCCACCCCGTCTCCACCCCTCAAAGAGCCTCAAAGAGCCGAGATGGTGCAGTGGTTAAATGCAGCACTGCAGGCTACTGCTAGTTCAGCAGTTCAGCTGTTCAAATCTCACCGGCTCAAGGCTGACTCAGCCTTCCATCCTTCCGAGGTGGGTAAAATGAGGACCCAGATTGTTGGGGGCAATATGCTGAACTCTGTTAACCACTTAGAGAGGGCTGTAAAGCACTATGAAGCAGTATATAAGTCTAAGTGCTAAGTGCTAATTCAGGGAAGCAGTTGATGTAATGTGGCGCTGCCTGGACGATGTGAGGGTCTGGATGGGAGTGAATAGACTCAAGCTCAACCCTGACAAGACTGAGTGGCTGTGGATATTGCCCCCCCGGGAATATGTCGACTGTCCCTCCTTGGTTCTTGGGGGAGAAAAATTGATTCCCTCAGAACGGGTTCGCAATTTGGGTGTTCTCCTAGACCCACAGCTAAAATTGGAGCAACATCTTTCAGCTGTGGCTAGGGGGACCATTGCACAGATCTGTCTCATGCACCAATTGCGACCCTACCTGGAGAGGGAGGCTTTGCTCACAGTCACTCATGCCCTTGTCACCTCACAGCTGGACTACTGTAACGCGCTCTACATGGGGCTACCCTTGAAGAGCATCTGGAGACTGCAATTGGTACAGAATGCAGCTACGCGAGCTGTGGTGGGTGTGCCGAGATACACCCACGTAACACCCATTCTCCGCCAACTGCATTGGTTGCCTATTAGTCTCCAGTCACAATTTAAGGTGTTGGTTTTGACCTTTAAAGCCCTACATGGCTCAGGGCCAGATTACCTCCGGGACCGCATCCTACCACATACCTCCCGATGACCAGTTAGGTCCCACAGAGTGGGCCTCCTCCGGGTCCCATCAGCCAAAAAATGTCGGTTGGCGGGTCCACAGGGGAGAGCCTTCTCTGTGGGAGCCCCATCTCTCTGGAACCAACTCCCACCAGAGATCCGGACTATCCCCACTCTACTGGCCTTCCGTAAAGCCGTAAAAACATGGCTCTTCCAGCAGGCGCGGTGAAGATCGGATTCCCCCATGAATGAATGTTCTTTTTAAAATTACGAAATGTTTTTAAATTTTATGTATGATATATATTGTTCTTATTCCTGTTGTACACCGCCCTGAGTCCTATGGGATTGGGCGGCCTATAAGAACTTTAAATTAAATTAAATTAAATTAAATTAAATTAAATTAAATTAAATTAAATTAAATTAAATTAAATTAAATTAAATTAAATTAAATTAAATTAAATTAAATTAAATTAAATTAAATTAAATTAAATTAAATTATTAAATTAAATTAAATTAAATTAAATTAAATTAAATTAAATTAAATTAAATTAAATTAAATTAAATTAAATAATTAAATTAAATTAAATTAAATTATTTACAAAATGTGAGGGGGTGTACTCATTTCTGTGACATACTGTATAACATACTTATGAATTCAGGCTTTTGTTCTCTCTAAGACAGGGATGTCAAACTCACGGCCCGCGGGCCGGATGTGTCATGTGTTGGATATGCCCACCCCTGGTTTAGTGAAGGGAAAAAAAGTTGTGGTAAGTCGTCACATGATGACGATGCAACGATGTGAGTTTGACACTCCTGCTCTAAGACGAAGGGCTGAGCTACTAATCAATGACTTGAAGATACTATTTTGTGTTTTGCACCTTAACAAGAACAAAGATATTATATTTGTCTCTGTTCTCTACATATGCATCCAAATAATTATCTGACATTTAATAAAATGGCCTTAGAAACAAATCCTACATACAGCTCTGTAATGAGAAAAAATATTTCTTAATTGGCTTCATACAGAGAAATCTAAGAATGACAAAAGGGAGGATTGATTGCGGAATCAGAAAATGAGGCCACTGTTCAACCAGCAAGATTACAAATTGGGTGGCTCTAAAAAGGCTGCAATGTGTTTGTTAAGTCCTGGTACTGAAGAGGCTGGAGGCAATGTAGTAACTAACAGCTTTTTATTGAATACAGTCAGGATCCAGCAAAGGAACCAGCCGGGCAGCTCTCTCTTAAATAGAGGGCTGCCAGCTGGTTCAGCCAATCAGTGATCTCTATTTTCCCGCTTTGCAAAGCGGACTTTGGTGTAAACAGTTTAGCTTCAGGTTCAAACTTAATACATAACACCCCTCCCCATTTGGTTTAGTCCAACACATTTGCATACATAGTCCTTTAGATAAGCAGGACGTTGTGATACCCTAGTTGACCTGCGCAGTTCAGTTTGGGCATTGGGCATATATATGGGGCTACATTTCGTGTATAAGACGCACCCAAGTTTTCACCCTCTTTTGGGGGGTAAAAAGGTGCGTCTTATACTCCGAAAAATATGGTAGATTAAAAGGGGATCTGATTTCAAAAATCTAAATGTGAAATGATTGTCAAGCACCTGAAATGAGATCATATGCCTGCACAGGGATGGCGCAACATTTTGTAATGGTTGGAAATCCAGTACGGGTAGTCCTTGATTTACAACAGTTCATTTAGTAACCATTCAAAGTTACAATGGCACTGATAAGGATGACTTATGACCGGTTTTTACACTTACAACCATTGTGGCATCCCCATGGTCATGTGATCAAAATCCAGACGCTTGGCAACTGACTCGTATTTATGATAGATGCAGTGTCCTGGGTTCAAGTGATTCCCTTTTGCTACGTTCTGACAAGCAAAAATCAATGGGGAAGCCGGATTCACTTAACATCTTTGTAACTAACTTAACAACTGCAGTGATTCACTTAACGTCTGTGGCAAAAAAGGTGGTAAAATTCACTTAACAACTGTCTTAAGGACATAATTCACTTAACAATTGTTAGCAATGTGCATTTAACTATTTCTGATTGTCCATTTTAATAACTGTTACTTAATTTAATCTTTTGTTTTTTGTTTTGCCACTATCTTAAAGGGTTAAATCATGGCAACTGGACCAAGTTTATTAAAACACATTTCATTACTCATCCAAGTAATTTCTTTAGTCAAAATGAGAATTTGGATAGGCAGAGAGTCGTTGGAAAGAACCAACTCTTGCTATGCAGACTATCTATCCAAATTCTCATTTTGACCAAATAAGTTACTTGGATGAGTAATGAAACATCTCAATTTTAATAAACTTCGCTGCAGTTGCCATGATTTAACCTTTTAAGGTATTTTTGGCCTGGATGATTGAATCTTCATTTACATAAACCCTGGCACTACTTCTCATATTAAATTGATTTCATGTTTTTCTTCTTTTCTTTTCTTACTTCTAAAGTACCATTTTTTTCTGGTTCTGGCTGTGCATTAAAAATTATAATCCTGTGTTTATTATAGGCCTTTCACCCCCAAGATTATACCATGCATTTTCTGTTGGACATACCGCTGGCCATATCATGATGTTGGCTTTGAAGCAGTGCTGACATGTCAGCATGTTAGGAACACTGAAAAACACCACTTCCTTTGTACTCTCATTAAATCAGCTTCTTTTTCTCTTTGTCATTTCAGCCCTGACTTGAACACACACTTCTCCTGTGAGCTGGGTTTCCATCAGCAAAACTATCTGCCATGCCCCCATTTCTCAGCTTGTATTTCTGTTACCTCTCCAGGAGAAGCCCCTGGAATGAAGAAACAGAAATATAGATTCACAGTCATCTTGGTGAAGAATTGCTAGATTAGTAGATTTCTACTAATACTGGAAGTTCTGGGTGAGAAAGACATATGGAATCTCCAAATGGTGAAGACAAAGTAGGCGAAATATGGATTAGTTTCTTAGCTATGTTTTGTATCTGCTGATGTGGCTAGGCCAGGGGTCTGCAACCTGCGGCTCTGGAGCAGCATGTGGCTCTTTGGGCCCTCTGCTGTGGCTCCATGTCAGGTGAACCCATCATTGACTGGCCCTGCCCCTCGCCCTCACCTCCCAGTCACTCCTTGCCTAGCCTGAGAAGGTAAGGGCAACGGCGGGGGATGGAGAAGCACCTGGGGCTGATTCTCCGGTGCCTCATTCTTGCTGGAACTTCTTCCAACCCTTGTTGGTGCTGGGCATGCTTTGGTCACTTGGGGAGATGCGCAACCTTCTCTCCACCCTGAGACACTGGCCTGACGCAGCCATGACTGACGCCGGCCTCGCTATCATGAGGGCTGGTGGGGTGGGAATGTGATCCAGAAGGAGGGGACAACAAAAAGGGGGAACAGCACCCAGCTGCGGCATTAAACCGTGCATGGGGAACTTTTGCCGTCCGGAGGATGCTTTTCAATTAAAGCCGTGTTTGTGTGTGTATCTCTGTATCTCTCTCTGTCTCCATGTCTCTTCTCTCTCGGAAACCCGGTGAGAGCAACCCTCCTCCTCCCCCCCTCCTTCTCATCTCGTGGTCCCCTGGCTGGCTGTGGTGGGGCTGGGAGGGTGCGCACAAATCGGGAGACCCTCCTCAAGCGAGTGCCCGCCCACCCTGTGTGCTCCTTTTCTATGCTTTCACTGAGCCTGGCTGCTCACTGGAGGAGAGTCTTCCTGCTCGTACGCACCCTCCCAGCCTCACCACAGCCGGCAAGGGAGTCGCGAGAGGAGAAGGAGTGGGAGGAGGAGGAGGAGGAGGAGGAGGAGGGGGTTGCTGGAGCCTTAATGCAGGAGTGAAGTGGCCCTGTAAATGCCTTCATGCAATATTTGTGCTCAAGGTAGCCTTTGCCTCTTGCCGCTTGTGGCTGGAGTTAGCGCCCACCACGCTCGGCCAAAGGGCTGCTGGGGGTGGGGAAAGGGGACATAGCAAGGTGATGGCTGGAGCCTTAATGCAGGAGCAAAGCGGCCCTATATTTGCCTTCGGGCCACATTTGGCTCAAGGCAGCCCTCGCCTCCCGCCACTTTGGGCTCGGAGCTGTAAGCTGCATCCTGTTGCTAGGGGCAAATGGGACAGGGTCGCATTGTGGCTCCATGTCAATAATGGGCTCCAGGAGGAGGAGGGGACACCATCTCCCCCAATGTGAAGTGCGATAAAGTTCACTATGCTGGGCAAGGCACTGCGAGAGTGCCTCATGGCCTGCTCGATGCCTCATATCAGAATCAGAGTGGGGGGGGGGAGAGGGGGAGAGAGACATACAGAGAGAGAGACACACACACACAGAGAGATAGAGACAGAGAAAGGGGGGAGAGACATAGACAGAGAGAGAGAGAGATACAGAGAGAGGGGGGAGAGGGGAGAGATAGACAGAGAGATACAGAGAGAGGGGGGAGAGAGGGAGAGAGGACACAGAGAGAGGGGGGGGAGAGGGGGTAGAGATACACAGAGATACAGAGAGAGGGGGAGAGAGAGGGGGGAGGGAGAGAGGGGGGGAGAGGGAGTGGTGGCTTCCAGCATTTTTAAACAACCAGTTGTCTACCCTAATGACCGGCTGGGTAGGTGTGACTAGGGGGTCATGTGACTGGGTGGGAGTGAGTGAGTGATGTCGAGTTGGCCACGCCCACCCAGGTTTTGTGGCTCCCGATGTTTTCTTTTCTGTGGGAAACGGGTCCAAATGGCTCTTTGAGTGTTTAAGGTTGCAGACCCCTGGGCTAGGCTCATTCTGTAATCCAGGATCCATTGCAACAGCTGTTAAGTTTATTTCCATGACTACTGTAAAAGAGGCATCATGCAGAAAAAATAGCAACAAAGCAGTTCAATGAAAATTTTTGAGAAACTTTTCTACATCTTTATTTATGATGCACCCAAGACCCAGAAGCAGAAAAGAGAAAATGTGTCGCTTGCATTGCTTATATTCATTAGGAAACATGCCAAAAGTTCAGCTGAGGTCGAAAGTCTCTCCAGCATTCTGTTTCATCCTTACATTAGTTTAGATTTCCAATGCTGAAACCTGTCAGGTCCATCTCAGATCTCTTGTGTCTCTTCACCCTTCTTCCCTTGTTGAAGACAGATTTTAGGATTTTGTATTTCCTTTTCGCGATGGTAAGCTTTGAACCAGATTTCACCCGCAACCTTCAAGGAACTGAAAAGAATGGAAAATAAGATCCTGAGTCATTTCCATGAGATTTAATTTCTATTCAGCAAAACCATACATCTGATTCAAATAGAGGAGTGAATTAAGAACAAGTGCTGTAATCGAGAAGCGTCGGAAGAGCTGAAAGGGCTCTGAGTGATTGCTACTTCTCCTTTGAGGCATGGCCCAAGGGTGCCCCAAAGCAGATTAAAATGCAATTGAGTAATGTTTGAGAAAATAATATAAAATATAACAAAACATAGATAATATTACATTTAGAAACCAAATAATACCAGTAGTTTTCAATTAGCAACTGCCTGGGATAACATTTGCAAATATGATAGTCAAAAACAGTCAGAAGTCTGAGGACTTACTGGTAGCATTTCCCTTGGACTGCTACAGATTTTCCAGAGTTTTATGTTTTAGAATGTTTTCTAAGGCAGAAGAAACTTTCCTGGGAAAGGGGAAGTTCTGGAAATCAACTGTTTTGCTCCCCTGGATAGCTGGATACTCTCAGAAAGCTTCTTGAACAAGAAGTAGTAGTAATCGGGTGAATCTCTGGCTGGGGGCTGGGAAACCAAGAAATAAGTTCACTGTGGAAGCAGCAGCCATTTTAAAAGGACAATAAAGTCTGCCACTGCTTCTTAGACACTAGCTTTTGCATATTTAACTTTTATTCTAAATGAGGCTTCCTTTGACTCAGTGGTGGGTTCCTACCAGTGTGGTCCACTCTATAGCACCGGTAGCGGCCCGCTGGTGACGTCACAGTACCGGTGCGTTTGGTTGCCAGTGCCTGGGCGCCGCCATTAAAAAAAAGAACTTTAATTTTTTTTAAAATTTATTCTGCGCATGCCCAGAAGCCGAGCTTCCGGCACTGCGCATGTGCTGCCTTCCTACCCCACAGTGAGTCCAAGCAGGGGAGGATGGCTGAGGGAGCGCGTGAGATGCTGAAAGAACCTGACAATTAAGTCTTTCCACATCCCTTCGTTTGAAAATAATAAGAAGCTCGCATTTGACACTTTTCCTTCATTTTTGCCTAAAGCTTCCCAAAGTGGGCGTTTTCCGAAAGCTTAACCTTTTATACTGTTAATTTTATACAGTTTTATACTGTTATTCTTTAGATGAAAACATTGAGGACTGTTAAAAGATACTGTTCTTTTAACAGTCCTCAATATTTTCGTCTAAGGAATCCATGACTGAAACAAAAAATGCTATATGAGACTTGCTTGTCTTTTAACTATAGCATTTTCTGCATATAAAGGTTGCTGTGTTGCCATGGTGTAACACACACTTTGTATGCAAAGCTTTTCATGTAAGGTATAAAATAGCAAAAATAGTAGTAAAATCTCTCTGAAATAACTAATATATGACCACGCCCACAGAGTGGTAGTAAAAAAATTAGGAATCCACCCCTGCTTTGACTGCAGTTTGCCTTTTCCTTTTTGTGGAAACATCGTCATTTCTGAGGCTCCGGGACTTTAAGGAGGGGAGGAGTTGGTGTATCCAAACCAAAATAAAAAAGCTGGAAATCACTGTGGAAACTATTTCTGAAACTTTTGAATTTAAACTTCTTAGAGGATTTTATATTTTCAATAGACTCTGCTGAACCTTTTCATTTTTAAAACAAAGACTACCTAAATGGTGTTCTGCTCTTGCTGATAGAAATAGCTTCGATTTTATTCGCCTCTGTTTGGTCTCAGTGTAGGCTGTTATACAAAGAGGCATAGATCAGGTTTATTTCTCTCAGTAGCGTTGTTTGACCACAGGAGGGAGCCAAAGACTGTATACCGTAATTGTGAATCCTTTTCAACTCTTCAGTAGCATTATCCAAACTATTGGGAATTAATGTTATAAATTTACAAACTTAAAATTTAAATTTCTAAATTTTAAATTTTAGTTATATTTTGAAGGGATGGCTACCTGTAAGAAGACAGAGAAGATATCAGGAGATCTTTAAGATCCTTTTTAGATGAATACACAGCTAAAACACATGAAGTAATTCAGGCAATGGGAACAAAGCTTTAATTAAAACTTGACATACTTTCAAAGGAACTCTGTGAGGAGATACAACATCTGATGGGAGATATTAAACAGGTGAAGGATAGAGTGGATCTTATGGAGCACAAACTGGAGAAGCAAGACATTTTGTTTGAAGGTGATCTGAACAAGAGAACTCTCCTGGAAGCCCAGATGAAAGAACTTCAATTAGGATTTAGACATCTCTGAGTGATCTGGAGAGGATATTAGATTAAGGATGATTAAAGCTTTGGGCCGGTTAGTTAATTGTGAAGCAAAGATCCTCGACCTCAAAATTGAAAAGTATATAGAGCAGGGGTGGGTTCTGGCTTACCTCACTGCCGGTTCGCTTCCTGACGTGCCGCATGTGCGCACCGCATGTGTGCATACGCAGTACTAAAAACCCAGCTTTTGCACATGCGCAGAAGCAAAAAACAGCTTCTGGGCATATGCAGAAGCAAAAAACAAGTTGGTGGTGCCATAGGCACCACCGAGAAAGCCTGTTCGGGGGTGTGGCAGACCTGGGTCACTGCTGGTTTGGCGAGCGGGGGGAAATTCCCACTACCGGTTCTAAAGAACTGGTCTGAACCGGCAGGAACCCACCTTTGATATAGAGTAAACTCCAGATTTGCTTCTATGAGAAAATTACCAAGGAATGTATTAGTTCATTTTATAAGAAGAACAATGAGAGACCATGTTCTGAACTGCCATTTAAAACCAAATTAAGAATGAAAAATGTGGACATAATTGTTTTGAAAGAAATTTCTGTCAGAATGTTGAGAAAAAGGAAAACCTACTCATTCCTTACCGATATTCTGAAGAAGAAGAAAATTCCCTTCTGTTGGGATAAGCTTGAGGGTGTGATACTTACATACCATGAGCAAAGATTTTATTAAAGTTTGTTGCAAAATCAAAACCAGAAGCACACACAGATTACTGATTCAGCTGGATTCAATAACTTCTTTATAAACATAATAATATATATATTTACAATACCATTAGCAGAGTTCTTCTTCAATCAGTTACAGATAAACATAAGCAGGAGAGTTAGTTTCATTTCAGCAGCAGACAGGCACAGAGAGGACAAGAGAGCAAAGTGGACCTGGAGCCACACCCAGCCTTAAGCTTAAGTACCAGTTTTGATTCTCTGCACAGACTCAGAAGTGGTTAGCTCCCATTGGCTGATTCAGTTGCTATGCCTATTCATTGGCTAACCTTGTTACCATTGGCTCTCCCAGTTATGAATATTCTAACAGATTTAGATTGAATTCTATTGATAAAGTCAAGGATTTCTTGTCCAGTCTGTTTTACATGCACTAACATATGTAAAAAGAGGTGGGTGGGGCTCTGAATATGCTGTCACGACTGTTATCTTGATTCTTTTGACACCCCCCCCCCCAGATACTCCTCTTCCTCAGCTTCCTAAAAGAAAGTTGTTCAAGAAATATTTCAGCTAGTCATCTCACAAAAATTCCTTTTCATGCAGAAGTCTTCAAACATTTCACTGCTGCCCTGATGAAAGGAAAGATGACCATAATTGCAAAAAATGCATATGTGAAGATGACACATACAAGTTGTAGAAAGATCAATAATCCTTTTTGTGATCTTTTTGGCAAGAAAGTCAATGGGGATTGCACTTGGGATCGCAGCACAGACACACATCCCCCAAATGCTCCATCCGAAACCTTCAGCCTTGCAATCCTGGGAGGGGCGTCTGTGCTGCGATCCCAAAGAAAGAACGGTGTGTGTGTGTGTGTGTGTGTGTGTGTGTGTGTGTGTGTGTGTGTGTGTGTGTGTGTGTGTGTGTGTGTGAGAGAGAGAGAGAGAGAGAGAGAGAGAGAGAGAGAGAGAGAGAGAGAGAGAGAGAGAGAGGGAGAGGGAGAGGGAGAGAGAGAGATCCGATCCAACCTTGGAGAATTATCCAAGGCTGGCAGCAATGTTGTCTCCGTCGTCATTGTCCCCCCTCTCTCACTCACCCACACAGGTCCCTCACCCCCCAATTATCCCAAGGCAGCCACATCCCTTCACTAACTTACTTTCCAGTTCCGTTCTCCACCGTCACGTGCAGGGCAAGAAAAGTAGTCTTTGGGACTATGGTAGGCTGGTGTGCAGGCTGGTGCTCAGTAGCCCAAAGGAGAAGCCTTCCTGCCAGTGTTCCGTGTCTAGCCAGGGAATGGTTCCCAGGACTGTCCAATTCTCAACCAGCCGGCTGCATGGTAGGAGGGGGCTTCCTGCCCACCTGAAAGAGAGGCTGGGTTGTGTAAAGGGGCTTTCACCCCCAAGACCCTCTCAAGCGTTGTGCTGCGGGCTCCACCCCAGGGAGCCTCAATCGGGGCCAAGCTTTTGGCAACCGATTGAGGTAAGACTGTTCTTGAAGGGGGCATGAGGCTCGTGGGGCCTCCTGCTGCTTTTGCAGCCTCAATCGGCTGCAAAAGCAGCTGTGATTCTTGCCGTCTCTTCTCCCCCCCTCCCCGGGCATGGCAGGGCTTCCTGCCCCTCACTTAGCCACCCGCCCCCTTTATGGATGCAATTTGGGGGTGGCAGGTGGGGAGGGGTGGGGCAGGGGAGAAGCGAGACGTGCATTTGGAAAACGCATGGCTGGGGTGGAGGAGCGGTCCTTCTTAACAAGCTCCAAACTGTTGCTGCTGCTGTAAGCCTGGGTTCCCTGCATGAGCGCTGAAAGTCCAGTACTCCTTCCCTGCCCAGTCAGCCTGTGCTCCCATCTCGCTCCAGGCACCAGGCACCAATGCTCCATGTGCGCAACTCCCCAAAACTTTAAAGAGTTAGAGCCGCGGGGAAGCAAGGCGCACTCATCTCTGTTTCCCTCTATGTCTGGCCTTGGAAAAGCCTCCCCTCACAATCTTGGAGCAGCAGCAAAGCTTCGGAGCTTGTTAAGGAGGACTGCTCCTCCACTGCATTTTCCAAACCCAGCTCTGGCTGCACTGCATGCTTGGCGAAGGGAACATATATAGTGTGGGGGAGGGTGGGCGGGGTGAGCAGCCGGAAGAGGTGAACGGTGACCGGGTGACCAGGTGACCTGGCGGGCATGGGCGGGGCCAACCAGGAGTGATTTTTACTGGTTCAGCGAACCGATTCAAATCGACCTTACTGGCTGTCCTGAGCTGGTCCAAGCTGGTCAAATTTCACCCCTGATCCAATCACACAACTCAGTGAAGGGCAAAACTGTTTCCACAGGGAGCAATGCTGCACAGTATTTTCAGACAATGAAGTAACTAAGAAATCTATATATAGATTCCTCCTTCATGGATTACTGCCTTGTCGTGGTGAAGGGGCTTGCGTAGCTCAATGAAGCTATGAGCTATGCCATGCAGGGCCACCCAAGACAGACGGGTCATAGCAGAGAGCTCTGACAAAATGTGATCCACTGGAGAAGGAAATGGCAACCCATTGCAGTATCTTTGCCATGAAAACCCCATGGACAGTACTAAAAGGCAAAAAGATATGACGCTGGAAGTTGAGTCCCTAAGGCCGGAAGGTGTCCAATATGCTACTGGGGAAGAGCAGAGGGCTAGTACTAGTAATGCCAGAAAGAATGAAGCGACTGGGTCAAAGCCGAAAGGACACTCAGCTGTGAATGTATCCAGGCGTGGCTTCCATTTTTTACTAACCCTCTGTGGGTGTGGCTTCGTGGTCATGTGACTGGGTGGGAGTGGTTTGGCAGTCATGTGACTTGGTGGGAGTGGCTTTGTGGTCATGTGACTGGGTGGGGGTTGCTGGGTGATCATGTGACTGGGTGGTCATGTGACTGTGTGGGCGTGGCCAACTTGACGTCACTCACGCCAAGGGTTAGGGTTAGGGTGCCTGGCCTCTCCTCGCTTCAAAGGTCTCAACGAGATACAATTTCCCTGTCTATTTACTACTACTGAACATCCAAAATATACTATTTAATCCTATGTATATATGCCATATGTGTGCATACATATTACACACAGGCACACAAAAAGATACATTATCTATTATATACTGTATAATGTATGTGTATGTACACACACACATGCACCTCTTCTAAAACTACATATTCTCCATGCTCTGATCGATGGGGGAATCCAGGATGGGTCATCTCTGTCTTCTAGCTCTATTGACTGCATCGATTGAACTGAAGACACACCTCCCTGGTCACAGTCTCCAGTTCTTTCAACGCAATCTCAGCTCTCCGACATAATTCTCCACTGAGCCCCCCCCCTCCAACATTTCCATGGCAGCAAGCAGCAGGCTTGTTCTTTGTGGAATAGACCATTTATCATCTTGGCCTCTTCTTTTCTAATCTGTCTGTCTGTCCGTCTATCCATCCAGAATAGAATACCACAAGATTCCTTTTCAATATTATTTATTTATTCATCAACTATACATGGCTTTGCATCTCATGAAAAACTGACTGGGTGGCAACAACATTATAAACAATCAATAGATTAAAAACTATTATTATTAAAGCTATATTAAAATCACAAAGACTAAGAAGAAGCAGGTGTTAATAACAATGGAGCCATCCCAATTCCTCACTGGTGTTGATTTTATTCCTGGTAATAAGCATTGTGCCAGACCTTTCCTGATTCCTTCAGGGAGCTGCAGGGCGGAAAAGAACAGGGAACACATTAATCAAAAGCACATTTTCACAGCAATGAGTTCTTTCAGGCTACTGTCCACTTGAGATATTTTCTTGATGACATACCTGCAAATGAACTTTTTCCTGTTGGCTCATACTTACCGCAATATATCCGCAAAAGCAGTGACCATGGGCTTGCACTCATACTTAATGTTATGCTTGGCACACAAGGATTTCACCAGGGGAGCCACTTTGTAATAATTATGTCAAGGCATGGTTGGAAAAAGACTGTGGAAAGAGAGGAAAAATATCAAGAGGACACAGTAGAAGATACTTCTGTAATTTAGATCCTGCTGTCATTACTGCCCTTCCCATCTCAATGCTGGAGAATTCTCCTTTCCTATTCAGTACTGCATACTGGCAGGTTGATACAGAAGGGGATAACCTTTCACCTGTGGTTCCCAAAGAGTTTTGGGTAGGGATGAACAAGCCGAGGTCCTTCTGATTACTGCTGAACCACAATCCTTCCTAATGAGTTCCTTTGTAGTAGGGTACTGTGGAGTTGCTCACAGGTTTTGTAATCCTAGTTAAGAATTTTAAAGATGAAAACCAGCATTTTGATTTGGTCCAGAAATGAATTATAATGATCAACCATTTAATCTGGTATGTAACTAGAAGATATGAAAAGCCCAATAGGAATAGCAACAACAATTAGACTTATATACAGCTTTATGGTGCTTTACAGCCCTCTCTAAGCGGTTTACAGAGTCAGCATATTGCCCCCAACAATTTGGGTCCTCATTTTACCCATCTCGGAAGGGTGGAAGGCTGAGTCAACCTTGAGCCTGGTGAGATTTGAACTGCCAAATTGCAGGCAGCCAGCAGTCAGCAGAAGTAGCCTGCAGTACTGCATTCCAACCACTGTGCCACTGTGGGTCATAGACATCAGTTTCATTGCTGCATTTTGTATGAAATGCTGTTTCTAGGCATTTTTACAGGATAAATCCCAAAGTCCAGTCTAAAATAGCCACAGCATGTATAACTGGGACAAGATCTGCTTTCTTTAGAACTAGTCAAAACTCCTGGCAATAGCCGTCATTTGGATTAAAGCTTGGACCATAATATGCAGGTGGTGCTTAATGGTGACAAAAGCTGTACAAAAGCTGCATTATATACTGTACAACCTTTCCATATAGCTTGTACTTACTGATGTTCAATCTGGAAATTCAAGTGCCCAGTGTACCAGTCATTGAATAGAGATTCATCCACGTTACATGTTGCTGAGAGCTAAGGGGGAAATAAAAAGCATGTAGAGTTCCAATGACTTCCTTCATGTTTCTTCCTAGTTTCTATCAACAGTACAAATAATTCTATCAATTTACAGTATTGTAGACCATCATTCATTTTACATTTATAATATGTTCACTTTCCAGAAGGACATTAGAAATATTCCTGAACCTAGGCCAGGCAATCCAGGCCAGGCAACTACTGCACTGTGTTCTGACCTAGGCTTCCTGATAAATAATACAGCACACACGGCATCCCAAAAACCTCTTTTATTTTAACGGCTGGTAATTATTTTTATTCCCAGCTGTAATAAGTCCCAAACAATGATAACAAGCCGACAACAGTCTTTTGGGGAAAGGCAGATAAGCATATGAACCTTGATCTTCCTTGACAAGCTGCCAAAGACCAATTAGCAAGAAACTTGGCAAGGCCAAACAGAAAACACAGAGTCTAAGCTACAATGACACGAGTTGAATAAAGTTGCTTTCTGCAATGAGTCCTCCCTTGTGCTCCACTTATATAGCCTATGGCAGGGGCCAATTATCTCCAAGCCTTAATCCCGAGTAATCCTTCTCCTCTGTAACTGTTCTTGCCTTCTGGCAGCTCTGCGCATGCGCACATTGAGAATAGGCTCCCCCTGTTCCTCTGCCTCACTCATGTCAGCCTTTGGAGGCTCTGGAGTTGGGACAGACCTCCCAAATGGCCTGTGCTGGATCCCTGCCTCTGGCACCGAGCCTTCTCCAGACTCCAGGCCTGCCCATGTTCCTCCCCAGCCTCCTTGCTGTCCGACTCTGCTGCCAGCTCCACAGGCCGCTGGCAGACCACAACACATTGGTGCTATGTGCAAAGGATGAAATCCAAAGATATATATATGTGGGGAGAAATTTGCATAAACTAGGACAGTGTTGGCAAACCTTTCTGGCATTGAGTACTGAAACGGGAGCACGTGCACAGGGGGGTGAGTGCCGGAAACGGAAGAGCAGCTCCCCGGCATGCATGCGCATGCCAGGAAGCTGCTCTTCTGGTTTCCGGCACTCCCATATGCACGATGACCAGCGCCAGAACAATGGGTGCATTGAGAAGAGCAATGGGTGACGGCTGGTGTGCCTGGAGAGATGGCTCTGCATGCCACTTCCAGCACGTGTGCCATAGGTTCGCCATCACGGGACTAGGATATTGGTGACATTTCAGATTCAATTACTTATTCTGCTTAACAGGCTAGCTTCTTTTCAGGAGAATCTCTTTTGGAGTGAATCAACCAATCTGTGAATCTAAAGTTGGATTCCCTGAGTCATCCTTATTGAACTATTTCTTTAGAAGTAGACATGGAAATATTATGTAATTACTTCTGTGGAAGTCAGGACATTAGTTTAGGATCAAGAAGAGTAGCGTCCAAATCTCCATTCAGCCGTCAGCAAACAGATTTAGACCAATTATTTTTCTCCTATTTTCAAAAGAAGGTACTGTTCTAAAATAATTTATGAATTATTATTGTGTTTTAATTAAATAAAACAGAAAGCAGAAACAATTTTAAAAAGGTTTAATTTGGTTAGAAAAAATAGTTTTAAAAAATTGTTACATTTTCTTGAATCCAGTCCTTAATATCCAGAAATAGAGTTTTTCCAGTCTTTCAATACCATTTACTTGGTCCAATATAATTTCTCTTAATAATTCCTCAAAAATTGTTTCATAATTATATTTTATATAATTCATGTAATTCCTTAAAAAAGCAGCTTGCATGATTTTGGAATATATTCAAAATAACATTTAATATAAAACATTTATTCATAAATCTACTTTTATGGGCTTTAATTTTATTCCAAACAGAAATCAAAACTAGATATAATCAAATCATATGAATTAATGTACACTCCAATTTTAGTAAAAATAATATAAGCATACATTAGCAGTTAACCATTTCCTATCCTCAGGTGTTATATCATAGTACTACAAAAATAAAACAAAAGAGAATCTAGAACAGGAAAACTGTGCATGAATAAACCAATATTTAGAGCTACCTTAAAAACTGGCTGTAAGTCCCAGAAAGAAAAGGTAGAATCTAAATGAAATATACTGTATACATGGGTAACATGTACATGGTTGGTAAGGATGTACCAACAGTAATGATATAATAAAGGATGGCACTAGCTTACATTTGGAGAACATATAAGATGATATACAATCATTCATTGTGCATTTGTATTTATGATTTACTGTTAAAAAAAAGAGAAAACCTGTCTTGTCTCTCATCATCTTTCATTCTCTCTTTGTGATAGATAAGATTATCTATGCAGAAGTCATCTGTTATTAATGTCACAACTATATGCGGTTTCTCTTATTAACTTACATCACTGTGATCAGGTTTCAGGTATCAACTTTAAATTGCCTAATGCTTGCCAGAGGCCTATTCACATAATCTATTCATTTAGTCTCATCCCTTAATTATCTTGCCTAAACCATAGTTTGAAATTGAGTGTATCCGACCTAATCTCTAGTCCCATAATATCTGGTAAAAAGCCCTAAAGGAAAATGGCACCAAGAAAGCATGAAAAAACATGCTTTTAAAAAAATGAAAGAATCATTGGGTAGGATTTTTTTCACATGTACAAAGTCACTCTACACTTTCTGGGGAGATTGCTGTAACTACCATCAGGAGAATGAGACTTCCTCCATGTTAGAAATTCTGTTTATATATAGCACCACAGATCAAATAAAGAGTACAGTCACCATGTGCTTTACTGCTTAATTGCTCAACTGTAACAGGAAACTCTACTTAGTACAAAAAACAGAATATATACCATAGATCCAAACTTGTAAACATTGCTATCTACTGGCTACATACTACTGTAGTTCTTACATAAATATACATTCCAACAAAATGTATTTCAACACTCAATATGTTCTTCTCTACAATATAAAGAGAAAATGGCAATGTTTCCCCTATCACCATCAATATTTGGCTATTCCTATCTGGAATTAATATGTTAGCCTTATGGATCTATGTTCTCATTCTGTGGATCAATGCATCTTACAAAGTTAATTTTTATGCCATTGAAAATCTGGTTCATGACCACAAAAAGAACAATTATGTGAATTGGAATCCACATGTGGGGACATGGAATTATATAGTGTCCTTTTGGAGGATGAATAGCATTGGTGCTATTCCTGCTTTACTGAAGAAGCAAGGGAGATTAACAGGCAATGTACTACATTGTTTACCATCTCATCATCTACTGTGGACAATGAGTTTATTGTTCCCCCTGTAACTTTTCTCCATGAGATGAGAAAGGGCATCACTGTGCAATTGTGATTTTCCCAGAAACTGCAATATGGGAGTGAGTTCTAGCTGCCAGCATAGACATTCCATTTGTATTACCTGCTCTTTATAAGACCATGTTTTCATATAAATAAAATATTTAAGAAAACAGCAGCATGATCTGGCCCTGTGTTTCAGAACTAAGGACCCAACATTTCTGAATAAGATTATCCAAAGAAAAGAAATTTCCCCTTTAAATAGAAAATATCTCACCTGGGCAGAGAACCAATCTAAATTCTGATCATAGTCAATATTCATTGGAATGTGGTTCATCTGTGAGATCCAGATAAACCATGCACCTTCTAAGTACCTGTGTAGACATACAAAGAATAACAATAGTGATTGTTAGGAGGTGTTCAAATCAGCTGTTCAAATCTCACAGGCTCACAGTTGACTCAGCCTTCCATCCTTCTGAGGTTGGTAAAATGAGGACCCAGATTGTTGGGGGCAATATGCTGAACTCTTTAAACCGCTTAGAGAGGGCTGTAAAGCATTATGAAGCGGTATATAAGTCTAAGTGCTAAGTGCTATTCAAACAAATTCTTTAAATGGTTCACTCACTAGTAAAACTACTTTGCTTTTCTCAGCGCAAAACATAACATGACAATTACTATTGCCACATCATTGCACTAATAGACTATACAGAAACATAATTTTTATAGGTAAAAGCAGGGAGTTAAAGCTATGGTATTTTGTAACAATCTTGTACAATCTATCACACTTTTAAGCCCTCATATCTAGTTAGAAGTTTCAGGTATTCTAAAATTCACATTCTTCAGAGTTCTTAATTAAGTAGTACTATTAGTTACACAAGTTGATGAACTGCTCACATTTGGATTACTTATTGGGCAAGAAAGGTGGATAAAAGTGCTTAAGTTCAGCTTAGTTTCTAAAAGAAGGGGGAAAGTGCTTAAGATTTGTCTGTATTTGCCTCCACAGCTCCTTTTCCATAACCACTTCCCATCTTCTCAATTCTCAATATACTTTAAAACCAGCCTGATTTCTCCACTGTGTCCTCACCATCAATTGATCAGAACACTTTTAGCTCAATGTTAATTATATATTTGTGAGTTTGGGTTTCACACACATCACCCTGAGCCAATTGTTGCTCAGTTTGAACTGGCCAACAGCTACACCAAGAATCCCAGCCACTGAACAGAATAGTGACATTCTTCTGGATTGAATATCACTACATGCATTGTCTCCAGAGCTTTTAATGGCATATGAGTTACAAACAGCTCCTTCCGTTGACAAAAAATCCCAAAGAGGTTTCTAGTCCTCCCCACTCCCCGCTCACCCACAATATGCACCATTTAGGCATTCTGCAGCATGCATTTGTGTGTTTGTCAGTTTGTTTAGGAAACAATATTTCAGGTAGATTGCTAGGCAGATTGTGACAGAGGACTGATTTGTGAAAACATTAAAGAAGTTTAAAATTCCTTCATTTCACTGGTGTAGGATCAGCCTTATAGCTAATTGGTCCAACAACTTCTGAGAGGGTTTTAGGGCTACAAAATGGCATGCTAGCAAAACTACATTTGAGGCCTGTTGCCGTGAAGTAGATTGGATGAAACACAAGTTGGGAGACAGGTTGTATATGCCTATGGAGGCAGCTCTCCAAATGCCCTCATTCCTTGGATGAAGCCACTGAGGTGCAGTTTTTATCCAACTGTGAAGTGAAGGACAAATAAATTTAAAAAAAAATTCTGAAGATAGAAAGTTACAGACCAATCCTTAAAAAAATGTCTCCTCCTGTACCAACCTGCTCATACTGTAATATTAAGCTTTTAAACACCAATCTCTGTTCTCAGATGAAGCTATTTGGCAATTAGTGAAGAACATTTGAGACTGATAATTGGTGGCTGTAGAGGTATTGGTAAGTAATACTTTGATAAAAATTGCAATAGCACTTAGACTTATATACCGCTTCATAGTGCTTTACAGCACTCTCTAAGCGGTTTACAGAGTTCAGCATATTGCCCCCAACAATCTGGGTCCTCATTTTACCCACCTCGGAAGGATGGAAGGCTGAGTCAACCTTGAGCCGGTGAGATTTGAACAGCTGAACTGCTGAAATGCAATGCTGCACTTTAACCACTCCTGATAATTGATGACTAAACAATAGCAAGAGTTCAATCAAGATCATTGTTGTGAACTTTGCTCTTTTCAATAGCATGGTTATTTTTAATTTTTATGTTACAAACTAGTTTGAGGTAAGCTTGAGGAAGGATGACATATCATTTTTTAAGTTAAAAAGCCCAAACAATATAGTCATAGATACAGATATTACTTGTTGCCCTTTTATGGCATGCACCTTGTGGAAGATTTTTATTGTATCTCTCAAATCAGTAATAGTGATCAGTAGCAGTGTATACTAATTTTAACAGGAGTTTATTTATTTTAGAGCCCCATATTAAGTCAACAAGAAAGGGGGACCTCATTATTTTTTTCAGAGTTGTAAACAAAGCTAGCTATGTTCATATTGAAGGTCTCCTTTTGACTTCACAGTGTTTAAAAGCATTAGTTGGGTGATAGCAGCAGGGTAGAGTGTTGCATAATTATTACAATTATTATTTATTATTATTATAATTATTATTACCTGGCTAACCAGTAGTAAGCCATAAAGCTCTTAAATCCCATTAAAGGAACATACATGAGGCAGACACGGAAGTTATAGAAAAGAGAGGTAAACAGCTCCTGTCAAAGAACAGAGTGTTAAATAAGCACAATAGCAACAACATGTGGATCATTATTATAGTTCCTTTGTCAATTTCAGATTAATTAGCTATAATGTGGCAAATAGAGATGCTAAATGCTATAGTGCAATAACATGCAGAGTAATAGGCAGTTTGCAGAGTAGTGCTGAAGGACTTTCAGGGTCTCTTTGTTTGTTCATCTAATAAAACACCCACAATGATAAAAAAAAGAGTGAAGGTGGGTCATACTAGCATCAGTTGTGCAGAAACCTTGCTTTACATCAAAATGGAAAGACTTTCTCTAGGGCAGAAATGGAATTCTTGAAGCTGCTAAAGATTTCAATGTCTTTTGCAGTGGCTGAGAATTGCAATGGATAGTGGCATGACTCAACCTCAATAGCAGGGTTTTTTTTGCATCCATGGGGAAGAATGAAGTTTTATACCCACAATATGTCTAACTGGAAGCATTGCTGTTATTATTATTAAACTGTATCTGTATTCTCCATATCAGTGCCCAGATAATCTCTCCCCCATCCCTCTGCAAATGCACCCAAATATCCCTGGCAGTTAGAAATGCAATCTCCTGGCAACCTCTTCCTCTGCTCCTCATCATTTTCTGTTCCACTGTTACCACTGTCTCTGCCTGGAGGAGAAAACAAGAAAATGCTTGTTTTCTGACTTTCAGGTTGGCTTGGAAAAGATTCACAGTCTAGGAGATAACTTCACTAATGCCTGATGTAACCCAGTAGAACAGGCTCATTGTTAACATCAGGGTAGATACTGTGGTCAGCTCTTTGGAGCTGTGACAAGCATTCCTGGGCTTTCATTGTACTATTGGCCTATCGCTCACCCTTCCCTTCCCAAACAAACCAGTTACATTTTCTTTTTTCTTTTTTTTACAATTTTTTTATTTTATTTCACATCTTTACATCACAAATATACAATTTCATTTTCTCAATAATAATACAATACTCTTATACATATTTTCTGTTTCATTAAAACAATTGTTATTTTTTATACCATCGAGACTGCTTTTTTGCCATCCCTTACTCCCCCTTTTTATTTCCCACAACCCTTCTCCCTTTCTCCTCCCTCTACTCTTACTTTCCTTTCCGTCCCTTCCGTCCTTCTCTACATTTCTTTCTCTCTCCTACTACTCTCCTCTTCCCTCCTCTTCCCTTCTTTCCTATCCTCTTTTCCCCTCCTTCCTCCTCTCCTCTCCCTTTCTTCTTTCCTCCTCATCCTCATCCTCCCCTTTCTCTTTCTTTTTCTTTGTTGTGTTCTTTTATTCTAATAGATCTCGGGATGGTCTTCCAGCAATCTCAATTCATTATTTATTCAATGCCTGTTTTCTTTTCAATTTCTTTCACATTTTTCACTTATTAATATGTTCCATTTCCAACAGGGGCAGGTTCCCTTTTTTTACTACCACTCTGTGGGCGTGGCTTGTTTTGTGGGTGTGGCTTGCCAGCCATATGACTGGGTGGGCGTGGGCCTCGGGAGCTTGGCAGCGGCCGGAGAAGCAGGGGGGCATTGCCCACCCACAACGCAGCCCCCTGCAGCAGGAGCGGCAAGACCACGGCAGCGGTTCTTCTAGGAGGCTCCGTCCGGCCTGAATGCTTCTCCCCATTCAATGATCCTAGGCTCCTGCTGCCCGTTCCCCCTCCCCTCAGCAGCTCGAGAAGCCTCAAACGTGCAAAAATGCCTGGGATCATCACCGCGCATTCGTGGCTTCTCGGACTGCTGAAGGGAGGGGAACTGAGATAGGTCCTGCCGCCCATTTTCCCTCCCCTCAGCAGCTTGAGAAGCCTCAAACGTAGCTTTCCCCCTCCCCTCAGCTCGAGAAGCCTCAAACGTGCAAAAATGCCTGGGATCATCACCGCACGTTCGTAGCTTTTCGGACTGCTGAAGGGAGGGGAATGGAGATAGCTCCTGCCGCCCGTTCTTTCAGCATCTCATGCACTCCCTCAGTCATCCTCCCCTGCTTGGACTCACTGTAGGGTAGGAAGGCAGCGCATGTGCAGTGCCGAAAGCTCGGCTTCTGGGCATGCGCAGAAGAAATTTTTTAAAAAAAAATTACATTTTTTTTAAAAAATGGCGGCACTCAGACACCGGCAACCGACCGCACCGGTACTGTGACATCACCAGCGGGCCGCTACCGGTGCTATAGAGTGGACTGCACCGGTAGGAACCCACCACTGATTTCCAATGTATATTTGTCTAGTATACTTTTTCTATATTTCCCTTCCCCTCCCCTCTTCCATTTCAAGTGTGTCATCTGGGTTTTTCTTTCATTCTTATTTCCCCTCTATTCATTCATATTTTTTTCCAACCATTCATAAAATCTTCCCCATGTCTTGTAATACAACGATTCCTTTTTATCTTTCTTTATCTTTTAGTCTAAGTGTTTTAATATCCTCTTTATGCCTTAATTGTATTATACCAATCTAACTTGATTCCTTGTTTTTCTAAATCTTATTTTTCCCCGTTCTCCCTTTTCTATTAAATGTCCTTGTATCTAATAATATTTTGTATATTCATCAATTTTGTGTATGTCAATGCTTCCCTAATTGAAAGCCACATTGGTATTTCTCTGTAGTATTTTCCTTTTACTTTCTCCCACACCTTTAATTTTTAATATGTACTTTTTGTAAACATATAATCTCAAATTTTAGTTTTTTAAGTCTATGAGATATTCTTCTCCTTTTCACCGATTTTAGTCCATACTTTTATTTCTTCTTCCATGTTTTCACTTATTTAAGGTTTTCGTTGCTCTAGTCACTCTTATCTCTCTTTGTTTATTTATCTCTTTAGCTTGAGCTCCTTCTCTCACTTCTTTTTTCTCCCTCTTCTTCCTTGGTCATCTCTTTTGATTGCTTTTCTTTCTCCTCTTGGCTTCTGCTCTGCCCTTCCTCTTTCATTTTCTCTATCTCCTCCATTCCAAAATTTTATTCATAGAATTGTTCCGCCTTGTCCAGCGTATCTAGTCTATATCTCTGTTCTTGCCAATTTAACATTATTCCTTCTGGTATCAACCATCTGAAGCTCGCTCCTTTTTTGATTAAACATCTAATCAGAAATTGATACTTTTTTCTAATGTCTCTTACTCTTCTTGGAATTTGCTTCAATATTATCACCTCTTTACTTTTATATTTTATTATTGTATTTCTTGCAGCTTGTAAGACCTTGTTTCCCACTGCTTTCTTAGTAAATCTGACATGTATTTCTCTAGGTAGCTTATGTCTTATTGCATATCTTGTATGAACTCTATATATTTCATCAATCTCATTTAGTATCTTCTCTTTACTCTCCTCCATTGGCTCTGCCAATATCTCTGCCATTATTTCTGCCAAGTTCTCTCCTTTTTCTTCTTCCACATTTTGAAGGTAGGAACTCCTGCCTGAGCAGGGGGTTGGACTAGATGACCTACAAGGTCCCTTCCAACTCTAATAATAAACCTAAATCTAAATCTTAAGTAAAACTCGGCCTTATCCATCTCTAACGCTACTATTGTTTTTTCATGACTATTCCCAAATGCAGTTAATCTTTGATCTATCTCTTCCACTTTTTTCTCTGTCATGTCAGTTTTTTCTTCCACTTTCTATACTCTTTCTTCTGTTTTTCCCATCATCTCTTTTACCTCCTTTACTTCTCCCTCTACCTTTTCTATCTTCTCATTTACCTTCTTTATTTCTTCTTTTACCTCTCTTATATCTTCATGCATTGCCTGTAACATATTTTTTAGTTCTGGATTCATCTTTTCCTGATGTAGTGATGTATCTGCTGTTCTTTGTGTCCCAGAACTCGCTGCTGTTGTTGATGCATATGTTGTTATCTTTTTCATTTTTATTTCTGCCTTTAAACCACCAATTTTATACACAAATCATGAATTTGTTTATCTTCAGGTTCTTCTTACCCTAATCCAATTTTTTATCTACCGTCTTCAGGATCTTGATACCTTAATTTAAATAGGCAAGCTTCAGGCTCTTGGTACCTTAATCTAATTAGACTAAAAGCCAGCCTCAAAAAGAAGAAGCAGAGAAAAGGAAATGAAATAAAAAGAAAATAAAAAAGATAAAAAGCCACAAGCAGAAAAAAACAACCACCCCAGTAATAAAAATGTCCAAAAGAGAAAAATGCAAAAAAAAATCCAAAAATTTAATAAGTCTTGCAAGTATATTAAAAAATACTCAAAAAGAAGCAAGAGAAATTTCTTCTCCAATCAAAAAATAGAAAAAACAAAGGAAATAAAAATAAAAAGAAGATATATGTGAGTAGAGAGATTCCAATAGTCAATATGATCCTCATAAATCAAAATCCAAAAAAGAAAAGAGCAAAAATGCATAATCCTTAGAAATCAAAATCCAAAAAGAAGAAAAATAGTTTCCAATAATACAGATAAAAGCATAAGAACAAAATTACCAGTGAATAATAATTTCTTCAAGCTCCAAGCGTAAAGAATAAAAAAGCAGAATCAAAAATAACTATATTAATTCAGTCTTTGACTCTTTTTTCTTTTAAAAATGCTTCATAGATATAGAAAGTAAAAACAAAAGCTATATCCACATGTTGTTTAGACTACAACAAAAATCAAGGTCATTCAAAAATTCCATAATAAAAACTATTTTTTTAAAAAATTCCCTTTCTCCTTTTCTTTTCTTTTTTCTGCCACTAGATGGCAGTGCAGTTTGATTTTTGTTCAAAAAGTTTCCCCTTTTGGCTTTAAACTATTCCAATCGTAAATAAAAAAGGAAAGTAAATAATATAATACTAATTCCAATTTGCTTTCAATCCCACTATAATTTTTTCCATAATATTAACTTATTCAATCAATTTCTTTTTTCTTTTTTTGGATCCTAGTTATTTCACCACTTTTTCTTAATGCAGGGAGGGAGCCATTAAGTTCCGTTACTCCTGCTTTTCTTTGCCAAACTTTTCCTTAAACGATCTTCTTCAAAGGAAGAACCACTTAAAATCAGAGTCACTTTGTATCCAAGACAAAATTAAATAGATCTCACCCAGATGATTCACACGGCTTTCTTTCTCCTTCCAAGAGGCCGCCTCAGCTATTGGCAGCTCTCCATGGCTGCCTTCCAAGCCATCTGGCCCAAAGCTCTTCACTGGTGTTCCAGGGAAAATGCGGTTTCCCTTTCTACACCTGCCTGTGCTTTGGTTTTTTAACTTCCCTACAGGAAGACTATGTTCTAAAGAAACCCCAAAAACGACTTGAATTCAGCACTTTTCTCTGGAGCATTCCAGAGTGCTGCTGGCCACGCCCCTCCTCCAGTTACATTTTCTGTTCCATGGTGCTGACAAAAGGGAAGGCCAATGAAATCATGAATGGCAGGAAATGTTCCCATGATGTTCTTGGGGATTAAGGAAAGAAAGCAACTTGCATTTTGTAATGCATCTTTTATAGCTCATTAGAAAGAAAGAGGATTCAGGACCTTTATGTGTTACCCTTGACCATACACCAATTCCCCTAAAATAAAGAGGTGTCGTGACTTACCAACCATTTTTTTCTTTGAAATACATGACGATAGGAAACCACCTGGGAACCAACTGTAAACACCAATGGGGCAAACACTAATATAAAAGTGCAAAAGGAGAATACAAAAATGAGTGTGTGACTAAAATAAAGGTAGAATATATCCTAGAGGGAAAAAACAACATCTGCCTCTGAATCCCATTTTGCATTAAACTAACCACCTCATTCCCTGACCTATTGCCCCAATGCTCATCAGGGTATTTCTGTAGTGATTGAGTCAGAGACCTGATGTAGAGGGAATAAGGAATGGCCTTGAAAGCCAGGAAGAATAGTTGCTATCAAGGCAATGAGCCCTTTCCAAGAAAGTAATTTGAGTAAATGTCTCAGGCATCTTCCTGGTTCGCATAAAGGGAGGAACACATTCATATTCACAAGATCCTGTTATTCTAGGTCAGGGGTGTCAAACTTGTGGCATCATGTTGTCATCACATGACGTATCACAAGTTTCCCCCCCTTTGCTAAAATGGGGTGGGTGTGGCCAGTGTGTGACACATCTGGCCCATGGGCCGCTAGTTTGACACGCCTGCTCTAGGTGTTCCAATAAAAGCAATCCCAACCTGTGTGGCATTGGTTTCTTAGTCTGTTCTGCTTTATAGTGTTGATATATGACTTTGTGAGAAATGAATTTTTTTTTGTTAAAAATGACATGTAATAAGAACCATAGTGTAACCATTTTGAATGTATAATGAAGATAAGCATTGTATAATCACATGTAATCATTTTTGTTATGTCAGCGAGGTTACACTGACCTGACAAGTTGTTTGTACTAAAAATTATGCTGAGAAGATGGGAAAGTAAGTAAAATAACAGGATATGTTGACAGGATGTATTTGCTGGGAAGCACCTAAAAACCTGGGAAAGGAACAATAGGGACGTCAGCATGAATTGGGGGCTTTCCAGAAAATGGGAGATACCCAAAAGTATGATGTAAGGGGGTGGAACCAAGGTGGGACTTGTGAGATGTATAAGACCTGTAACACGGAATATGGTTTCACCTGCTCCTCAGCCGTTGACTCCAGAGCTGTAAGGCTGCTGGGAGGAGTTTGGGCCCTTGGCCAAGGTTTTCTGTTTATTCTTTTTGCTTTATTTTTGTAATAAATAGTTTTTATTGCTTATCTGGTTTCCTGGTTCTATTTGAGTTTTGGATTTTTCTAACAATTGGCGAGCCAGCCAGGAGTACGGACTCTCCCTCACTGGGCGGGTGAACATCTTTGGACCCGGGGGTGCACCTGCCTCATTTTTAGGCAGCCTGGGGAGGCCTCCACTTGTCCAGGGGGAGATTGCTCCAATTCCGGACTGCAGGAGCCAGTGGCAATAAAAGCTGACCCGAGGGGCGTGCAGGCGCTGGCACACACGTGGCTTTGGTGAGTACTACTTAAAGCGTAGGCGTGTGGTGTGTTGATCTTTTGAACAAGCTGGCGGTGATGCGTGATTGATGAGTGGACTGGCACTGGGAGGTTGATTAATCTCTGTCTGTGTTGTGACGTTTGACGCTGTGTGTGGGGGGTGCGTCTGCAGTGAGAGTGGTTACGGTAGTTGAGAGTGTTCAAAGTGATCTGTGTAAATAAAGTTTCGGGTGTTATGGGGGGCCCTGTTCAGTAGAAATGCTAGCGAATGGAAAGAGATTCCGTCAATTCCTCTCTTATCTCCCCTGGGAGAGTTGTTAAAACAATGGGATGAGGAATGGTTAAAGCCTTACACTAAAGGACTTAGTGAGGTGGAGATGATAGATTTATGTGCTAGAATATGGCCATGATTGTCATTAGAATGAGTGTGGAAACTCTAAACCATATTGTTTTAAAGAGTATGTTTGGCAAGGCAAAGCGCAAAGCTTAACTGCTGTATGTTCGTTTCAGTGTTTGGGGTTTCTTTGGTAATTTATGAGAAATGTGATCCTTTTATGTATGTTTGGTGTCCTAAAGCTACTTGAGAGCCAAATGGCTTGATGGCTGCTGGGGGAATTCAGTTACATTTGTTAATGTATACATGTGTTGTTGTTTTTCTTTGCCTATCTGACTTAGAGGACTATAAATCAATGGTAATTGTACCTGAAAGATAACACAGATGTTAAGAATTATTTTGCAGGCAGGACAGTGTTTGTACATGGCACTGGCGGGGTGTGAAACATATTGAGGTTTCGGAATATTCTGATATTGTAGGTAAAGAATGGAACCAAGGGGTTGTTGATTTTTTTTGCAGATAAAGATTTTTTCTTTGGAAGGTTTGGAAGTGTTAAGATGTCTTTAGGACATTTGAGAATAGGCTTGTCCTTGGAGCTTTGGGAAATGGGCTGTGGTTAGGGCCCAAAATCATATTTTTGATTTCAAAACCTTAAAGCTGTTTCCCACTGCTTGTAAGTTCAAGTTCAAGATGCTACAAGATGCAAAGGGCATTAACTCCCTGGTAGATCAGTTGATGGGGAGGAAGGTTTCTTTTTGTTTATGTTAGTTTGCACAAAAGTTTTTTTTGTTCAATGGAAGTGAGAGTTCTCAAACGGAGGTGGTCTGGAGACCTGTAAATGTGTGTTTGCAAATGTGTGTTTGCAAACATGGAGATGTTTGTAAACATTTGCTTGTTTACAAGGGGATGAGAGAGATCTCCTTTACTAATTATAGTAAGTAGCAAGGATTTGTACTTGGCAGAGTATTTGACAGAAAATACTGATTAGAGAGACATTCTATGAAGAATGTGAAGAGAGGTGTTAGGCAGTTAGAAGTTAGAAGAGTTATTTGTGAGTTTCTGTGTTGAAATGATGTTGCAAAGATTTGAGTATTCTGAATTGAGTATTCAGCTGTGAGAGAGTGTGAGAGAGAAGGGGGGGAAGCAGCTTGCTTTTCTTTCCCTTTTGTACATTTTTTTCCTAGAGTCTGCAGAGAGAGAGGAGGGGCAGAATGGGTGGATTTGCGGAAGTTGATGTTTTCCACAGATGCCCTGCTCTGAGAGCTCTGTTTTTGTGGAAGTTGTTGAGTTTAATGAACTGCCGATTGTGAATAGATACCGACAAGGTTGAATTCTTATATGAGAAGTGGTCAGAAGTAGAACCATGGAGGTGATATGGCAGGAAGGATATAGAGACAAGTAAGTGGAGTTGAAGAAAGTTAAGTTGACATGAGTTTGTCTGATTTGGGGAAGTCTTTTGTTTGTTTGTTTGGAGTAGTTCACATTAGGTAGGATGATGTGGCTAAGGGTGTGTTAGCTCAAAAAAGGGCTGGTAAGTTGATAGACCCTGTGGTGAGAGGGTGATTTTATCTTAGGATAGTTTAGTACTGATTTCTGATTTCTTATCAGGAGAAAGGAAGGATTGGGAAAATGTAGAGCATGATGTGTAGACGCAGGGGATCTACAAATGCGAATGCGTAAGCCTATAGAGGCTATTGTTTTTTTGTTTGGTTTTGTTTATTGATGGCTCATCCCGAGAGGGGGATGAAAGAAGGGAAATTGGATATGCAGTGAGTAATAGGTTGCTGTCTGCATGGTCAGCAGCGTGTTTGCTTTGTTACAAGCGTTGAAGATATTGGCAAATGAAGTGAGTAATATCTATGCCTGTGGTATTTGGCATACCTTTGAGAGGATTTGGATGGAACGGGGTTTGATTCCAGGCAGGGAAAGAAGCTAGGATAAATAAGATTTGGCAGAGGCCAGCGTGGCTGGCTGGCACATGAGGAGAGTTCCTCAAAGTTGATTGTGGAGATAAGGCTGTAAGAAGCGGCAAGAATGGGAAAGGAAGTAGAGATAATGGTAAATACAATTCCTATTTTGGAATGGGATGTCAAGCCTAAGTTTAGAAGGTGTGGAAATAGTAGATATGAGATGGATTTCAAATGGTGAATGAACCTATTATGAGAAACATTCTTGAGCGTGTGCATGAAGGAACCCATTGGGTTACACAAGCATTGACTGGCATTATGAAAAGAAAGTATGTATGCAGAGGAATGTGTGTAATTGCAATGCAGATATTGGGGAAATGTATACATTGCATTAGATAAACAACAAAAAAAGAGCATGAGGATGCAAGTGACCGGAGGGAAAATGAATGGCTGTTTGGCCATTCCAATGAATCCAGGTGGGATGCCAGCTGTGGGAATATTGAGAAATTTGCTGGTGATAGTGGTTTATTTAAATGGTTGGGTGGAAGTATTTCCATGAGGATTTCCATGAGGAAGGGTAAATGCTCAGATGCTATGAAAATAAAATTGGAGCAGATAGTTCCAAGAAATGGGTTGGAGAAAACCATTGAAAGTGATAAAGGTACGCATTTTCTAGCCTAGGTAGTGAAATAGGTAAGAGACCAATTAGGTATTAATTGGCAATTACATTTATCATTTTGTCCAATTTTGTTAGGCAAAGTTGGGAAAATGATTCAAATCTTGGAAAATATCTTAAAGAAGTTAATTTTGGAATTGCCGCTACCTTGGATGAAATGTTTACCTTTAGCAATATTGCTTATTAAGATAAATACAAGAAAAGACATTAGAATTTTATTATATGAAATGATGTTTGGTATTTCTTATACTAGAAATGTGGGAATGTCAAAGATTAAAATGTGAAGTTGCTTGTTTTCAGAAAAATATACAGGGACTGTCCCAGTGTTTTTCTCTTTTAAAGGTTCGAAGGACTATTGGCACTGATTCCTTCTCTTGATTTTCAAATACATGACTTTAAGAGCGGTGAACACGTCCTGATTTAAGCTCTAAAGAGACATGAACTAAAGCCAATGTGGGAAGGACCGTTTCAAGTGCTGTTGACAACCAAGTCGGCTGTTCAGACTGCAGAGGAAGGCTGGGTCCATTATTCTCGTGTGAAGAGACCGGTGGTGGCACCATATGGATGGACAGTGAATGCTCAGGCAACAGATTTAGCATAATTTGACTTTTAGAAGAAGTGACACTGATTAATGGCAACTTGAGACTGGGAAATAGAGTTGCCTATTTGGATAGGAGTAATAATTTTTTATCTTGAACTTTTATTCATATTAAGGCAGGATATTAGAGTGGTATGGTTACATGTTGTGGAAGTATGTGAATGTAAGTCCCCGGAGTGATTGTTTTGAAGTTTGAGTGCACATCAATAGATACCTACATTGCACATATATGGGGGGGGGGCAGTTCACAGAAACCATGAGTGGTGATGAGTGGTGAGTAGGGGTGATGATTGTTTTCTGGGGAATATGGATGACTTTTCAAGTAGGGATGGAAACATTAGATGTTGTGCCAAGTTACCCTATCGTATGGCGGCAATTTTGTTTCCATGCTGAGCTTGAACAATAATTTTCCCAGATACAAACACCGTTGACACTGATTGAGCCAGAATATGAGGCTGGAATATGTATAAGATCTACATTTAGCAATGACATACCACTCGGCAAATATCCAAAAATGTAACCGTACATATGATGTAGTTGTACAAACTAGAGATGTATCCAACAGAATGGAAGCTATATATAACCAATGTTATGAAAAATATGGCAATTACACGCCTTCCTATAAGAAATTTAGAATTATAGAGGAGGGACTGACGTTGCCATATAGAGAAATAAAAGCCCCATCTAAGCTTATGTTTTTATGTGGCAATATAGCAATGCCAATTCTACCTTTCAAATGGGAAGGAGGATGTACTGTGGGATATTTAAAGATATCCACTTAGATACACACGACATGTTAGAGAGGAGCCTATGAAGAAGGAGGAAAACATTTTTCTCGACTTAATGAAAGTGGCTTTGAATAGTTCATCCTTTTGTGTGAAAGGGGAGACAACAGTTTCAGATATTATGTCTACGTGTTTTGTTGGTGTACCTGGAAAGTTTTTGTTTGAAGAAGCAAAGAGCAAAGATCATTATTGAACCTAACAATTATAACCTATCAAAGGTGGTTACTTTGTTTGGTCATCCAATTAAGCCCAATAGATGGACCAATCAGAAGAAACTGATAATTAAAGTGAATATATTGCCAGCTTATGACTGCATTATATACAAACAACCAGAGGAGAAGTTAGAAAGGGTTACGTATACACCTGTGCTTACAGAACGTGTGTTCACTTGCACTGAAACTGAAGAAGAAGATGCATTAGGGCAGGTGATATATTTACCCAAAGGATGGTTTTTGTTTTGTGGCTTATACGCTTTTGCATATATTTCCTGCACATGCAATAGGAGGGCCATGTACCATTGGGCGCCTGACTACATTTATGGGAGTAACGCATTTTAAAAATATTAATCATGAAACTCAGTTTTATTATGAAATGATGAATACTACCTTGTATCATAGAAACCGCATACCTGCAAAGAGGACTACAGTTGCGAATGATAGTGTGAAAGACATTACAGGTGAGACACATGACCCTGAACCTGAACATACCGAAACACCTAAGGAAGGGGGTGAATCTCACCTGGTGATACAGGATTCACATATTATATCCATACAATGGCACATATTATATCCATACAATGGCCTATATTTCCAGTGCAGTATAACATGACTGGATATACTGCTGGTGGGAATTATAGGGGACGGAGGTCCATACCAATTGATGCAGGTTGTAGTGATAAGGTGGTGGTGTAATCTAAAGTAGAAGCTGGACTTCTAGGCTATTTCCTTGGTTTGCAACACATTATAATCATAAGCAGATAGGACATCTTGCTTGTGCCCTGACGGAAAGCATTAATGAGACTGCCATAGCAGCGTTGGCTGATGAGATGGGAGAGATAAGGAAGTCTTTATTAAGGATGGGCCATGGTTACGAAGAATTCCAAGGATTGTGCTGCTTTGGTATAGGAAATAAATTACATTTATTGTTATTTATGCTTTGTTACCACCTACAACATAACAATGAGAATTCTGCATTCCGTGGGATATGGAATGTATTAACTTTTGGTTGTGAAGTTTTATATGGTAGAGAAACCATATGTAGATACTATAATCATTATAGTTATAGACTGTATATCTTGTGTCTGTATTAGATTTACTGTATGCCTGTATGTGTGTGAAGTGTTGTAAGTCTTGTTGTAAGATGGGACGACTTAAGAGGTTGGGGACGTGGGCCCTGACTAAGAAGGAGGTGCATATTGTTACAAAAATAAGGAGCTGACCAATTAGGATCAATAGTAAGTATTGATCAAAAGTGAAAGGGAGGATTGTGAGAAATGAATTTATTTTTGTTAAAAATGACATGTAATAAGAACCATAGTGTAACCATTTTGAATGTATAATGAAGATAAGCATTGTATAATCACATGTAATCATTTTTGTTATGTCAGCGAGGTTACACTGACCTGACAAGTTGTTTGTACTAAAAATTATGCTGAGAAGGTGGGAAAGTAAGTAAAATAACAGGATATGTTGACAGGATGTATTTGCTGGGAAGCACCTAAAAACCTGGGAAAGGAACAATAGGGACGTCAGCATGAATTGGGGGCTTTCCAGAAAATGGGAGATACCCAAAAGTATGATGTAAGGGGGTGGAACCAAGGTGGGACTTGTGAGATGTATAAGACCTGTAACACGGAATATGGTTTCACCTGCTCCTCAGCCATTGACTCCAGAGCTGTAAGGCTGCTGGGAGGAGTTTGGGCCCTTGGCCAAGGTTTTCTGTTTATTCTTTTTGCTTTATTTTTGTAATAAATAGTTTTTATTGCTTATCTGGTTTCCTGGTTCTATTTGAGTTTTGGATTTTTCTAACAGACTTCATTGGTTATTCTCCTCCAAATTTAGGCTCCTGTAAACATGGTAAATCACTTACAGGCAAAGTAATTATGTTGATGCTGGTAAGGCATATACTTCTTTTTCTTCTTTCCGAGCTGCACAAGGAGAAAGAGCGCAAACAGTTAAATTGACAACTATGTAAATTCCACATCAAGGTCATGTTGTAAGGGCCCATTCTTTACAATACAGATTCTTAAAAAGTTTGATCTTTGCATATTACTATATCACAGATTATTTGATCGGTGACTTTTGAATTTCTGTCATACACACAGCTGTTGTGTGCTGAGGGTTGCCCCTGATCTTTGAGGGAAGCTACCTTTCCAAAATAAACAGGGCCAGGGGGGGAAACATGGACAAGACAATACCAAAATTAAATGTGATTTCATTTTAATTTGATTCAATTTAATTCAGTTTCTTTCAATTCATACATTGAATCCCCAATGTTAAATTACTTTCTCTTTTTTGTCACATTAAAAATTATAGTTTGTCACCTTTTGGAGGGGCACTGCATTTTACTGCAGCCTTAAACTTGCACAATTCACTTGGTTAAATTATTTGACTTTGCATTCATCTAAGCACAACTTTTGGGAAGAGTAATGCATAATTAGACTGCACTTCACAGGAAAATGTGGATCAAAACATGTTCTTTGAAAAATGTACAGATTAATGCAGAAGTGCAGTGGAACTTTGTGTCATTAAATGTAGCTCAGAATCGTTAACAGATCTACTCATACAACTTGGCTGGGGCTAAGAGAAAGTAATACCAGAAAACTAAATATTTAAAATAACTGTAAAATTGATATTTTGGCTGTAAATTTGTACTATGAAATGGTGTTTTGGGCAGCGAGGGAGTCTGTGCTAGGCTGTTATCAAATCTGTTAAGACAGGAACAACTTTCTAAGTGCCAATAGTCTGGAGAAACTGAAATGTAGCAACAGGTTCTGATGTAACTGGCAGGCAAACATGAAAGGAATTGTTATCCAAAAGAAGAAAAGAAGTTTGACAGATTCATTACAGAGGCAGAGACTAGAAAATAAAGCAGTGCCTGAACTGATCCAACAGCAGGGAGAGTTGCTATAAAAAAATATGGGAGATAGAAAGAATCCTTTCTTCCTACTTTGCTAGATTGCTTATCAGAGATATGGTGGTGTTGGTTTTCTTCTTATAATACTGCTAATTTTTTCCCCAGGCTATTTTGTCTGCCTTTCTATTTATTTACCTCCAAGGAAAGTTTCTTCCCCAGGCTGAAAACGAATGGATGCGAGTTGAGATCAGGGTCCTTGCGGAAGCAGTTGGGTTTGGCATGATGCTGGTTATGCATGTGGTTCCATACGCTCGGCATTCCTCCCTTGAGAAATACAGAAGAACAAACATGAATTCCATCTATTTGTGAATAATGCTGTATCCTATATATTCCCCACTGACTATCTACAAACAAAATAAAACAAAACCAGCTGCAGTTCTGTTGGTTTACACTTCCTTCCATCTAGCAGGAATTGAATTGTGTACAGTGACAGCACTCTCACCTCCATCATTTTTGTGTAAACTAGTTTTATTTCTTCTCATTCTTATTAAGCATCTGAAAAGGTTTCATTTGAAGACTGACTATTGAAAATGCCAGTTTTGATGCTAAATGTATTTTTGTGAAACAAAATATGTATTTTTGTGAAACAAAAATAGACTAGAAATATTCCATTACCTTCTCTTCAGTAGTGAAAAATCAAAGCAAGTATAGTGCAGTATTGTTAAAAATGATTCATAGCTATGAAATGTAGACTGACTATATTTCTCTTAACTCTCATCTCCCTTTTCTGTAAGGAAGCACTAATAATACTATCAGTCTTTACAGAGATATTGCAAAAAGATGATCTTATATTTTCAGCCCTTCAGTGCTTAAAGTGTTCTATATAAGTGTTCATTATCCTTATCCTATTTTTCAAAACCCTAGAGACAGAAAATAAAGACAGATGGATAGGCAGACCCAATTTCAAATATATAAATCATCAGAAATCATCACTTAAAGTTTCCCTTCTCTTAGATGGATTCTGACCTTAAGAATGCCAATCACCACGAAGTAAGCTGCTCTGTTCCACTTGAGCTTTTCAAAGACTGACACATGGCCAAGATCATGCTGGAGGAAAGCATATTGGATCTGGAAGTAAAAATCAACAAACATGACACATTTGTATATAATTCCTCCACGTTTTTTCTGCATGAATTAATTGGTAGAGGAACATCATTAAAGCATTTTTCTTAATCTGTGTTTAGTTACTATATTCAGATTCAACAGCTCGAAGAATTGAAAACAGATAAGTGCACAAGGTGTTAAATTACTAATGAAAGCAATTAAATTGTTCTAAATATGTTGAAGACTGTTCTACAACACTGCTAAGCTCTGCAACACAAAGAGGTTACCTGTCCAATGGTGAACATTGCTACTCCAAGGAGGAAAGGCATCCAGGATTTTCCAAAATACCAGATAGTAAACCAAGATGCAATATCTAGTATGAAAGCATGCAGAAACATGAAAGCAAAAAAGCTGAATCTTGACTTCAAGAGCCCCATCTTCTCCGCTGTTGCACGCAGTTCATGAAAATCCTTTACCAGCATTTCCTACAAGAAGTGATGACAGGTTTTTTATTTGCTTCAGAATATAAGAACCCTTTTGGTAGATCAGAAGCCCATCTTGAGTTTTATGTATTAAAGTTAAGGTTGGATTTGCACCAGGATGAACCACTTGACCATGCAGCTTATTGGGTGACTTAGGACCAGTTGCTCTCTCTCAGACCAAGTTCTAACACAGACTTGCTGAGATAAATTAAGGAGACCTCCATTTATGTAATCTGGAGGTTCAAAGAAAGTGCACGGTGTAAATGCAATACATAACTAAATAATAGTCTATCATCTTGATTCCACAGCCCAGAGGTTTTGGGATTCTCACATGTGGGACTGAATATTTTGTCAACCATATCTCCTCAGAATGGTAACCAGAGTGCTTTCAAAAATTACTATGCATTCTCCTTTCAATGAAACAATAAAGGGAATGAAGTCAATACCCAAAGATTTATTTCAATGATACTACTTGATGACCAGAAAATATTATCTAAGTCACTGACTAAGTCATTGTCTCATCTGGAAAATGCTTCCTACTGTCCTTCTGTCTTTACACTAAACAGGACATCCAGATCTTTAAAAAAAGAACCAAGAACTATAACAATATAGCAGTAATAGTAAAAATCTCTAATAGGAATGAGGTACTGAAAAGTAGTAAAAGAAAGAGATAGGTTTAAAAGATCCTAAGTGAAGTTTATTAAATACAAAAGTGAGTGACTGTATGAAATAAATCAGGTTTGATCAGTGAAAAAGAATGAATGAGGTAAAACAATATTAGTAAGAGGTGAATGCGTCAAGGGGAAGACTGAGAAAGTTGTGACTGGATATCCTTAAAATGAGAGAGAGAAGAAGTTAAAAGTGCAATAGATAATGAATGAAATGATAAATAGACATAGATGAAGCAATTAAAGTTTGTAAGAATATCTCTTGATTGCCTATCTGTCTATCACATTTGTGCTCATCTTCACTTTCCAAAAGAAAAATTTGAAGAGATAAAGTGGATATTATGGATGTAACGTATATTTAGCTGTCCTTTTCCTATTTTTTTACCTTCTATCTTGAATTCCTTTATGTATCCCCATCACACTAATCCCTTTCAGGGCAAACAACATTATACAAAATGCAGTGGCGTAAGGAACATTAAACCAAAGGAATTCAAGATAGAAGGTAAAAAAATAGGAAAAGGACAGCTAAATCTATGTTACATCCATAATATCCACTTTATCTCTTCAAATTTTTCTATTGGAAAGTGAAGATGAGCACAAATGTGATAGACAGATAGGCGATCAAGAGATATTCTTACAAACTTTAATTGCTTCATCTATGTCTATTTATCATATATATATATATATATATATATATATATATATATATATATATATATATATATATATATATATGTATATGTATATGTATATGTATATGTATATGTATATGTATATGTATATGTATATGTATATGTATATGTATATGTATATGTATATGTATATGTATATGTATATGTATATGTATATGTATATGTATATGTATATATATGTGTGTATGTATATATATATATATGTGTGTGTGTGTGTGTGTGTGTGTGTGTACACACACACACACACACACACACACACACACACACACACACACACGTATGCCTAACTATCTAAAACAAAGGTTCTGCAGAAGGAATCCAACAGCTGAGATCACCCAATACTCACATTTTTGGTGGGCTCACAGCATGGTTGATCTGGGGAAAGCTCTCCAATTAGGAGGGAATTCAAATATTTCTTTACGAGGTCCTTATCCTTGTGGAAAGCTGCAAAGGCATCCTAAACACACACATACACACACACACACACATAGAGACACACAAAAATAAGGTTAACATGGAGAATACTATCTATTTAACATAATGGAAATGCCAGTAAAGTTGGCTAGGTGTTCTTTTTGGAAATAATGAAAAGTATATTGTAGGTGATGCTTCTCAACTGGCTCTCTAGGAGGCCAACTCTATGACTTTGATTAATTTTGAGGACTAAAGCTGTGTTATTGTAGTTTACTTGAAATGAAAATAAGGCAGGACCATCTTCCCTGCAATAGTTGGACTTGGTTGGCTGCACAATCAGACTTGCAAGGTTCTGTTATTATAGCCAATCTTAATAAAAGTAGTTTTATCCTTACAGAGTGACGGAGTGGCTGATTGTACTAACTGAAACTGTATTCCACAAATGTTTCTTTCACTGATTGTGTCCTGGATTACCGGAGTCTGCAGGAGGGGATGTGGGTTTCACAGCCCGTCAACATGATTCATTAGAGAATGTGATTTATGACATGTCCAGTGCGGAGGGGGGAAACAGGGTCATGAGGGCATGTACCTACGTGAGCTCAGTTCTGACTGCATCGTAGTATTGCCGAAATGTTGCTCCTAATAGATCGCTATATTTCTTTTGGAGTTTGGCTCGTGGCTCATGAATTAATGAGGGTATCTTTCGGAAACTTCACACCCAGATGGACACAACACTGAACTGGATTTCTACATCTGGTGCTCTCACCAATAAACCCAAGTCACAATAATCATTTAAAGAAAAAGCTCCTCACACAATTTATTTAGAAATTTTATATAGCTGTCTACTCGCTCATAGTGACTCTAGGAGGCTTACAAACAATAAAAACATAATATATAGAAATTTGAAAGAAACAATAACCCCAATGTCAGTTGTCACCTTATACTTGCTTTGCTTCACTGTTATATGGTAACAGACTGCCCTGAACTGGGATGAGAAGGGGGATGCTTGGGGAATTGAGACTGTACTTCCTCAAAACATTCCTTCAAGGTCATCCCTCCAAAATGATTATCTCCAATCGAGGGGTGCAATTCACCTCCCAATTCTGGCAAAAGTTTTCAAAATTACTAGGGACAACTCAAGGATGTAGGTCCTCACATCATCCTTAGACTAATAGGGCCTGTGAACATATCAACAGTGCAGTGGTGGGTTCCTACCAGTGCGGCCCACTCTATCGCACTGGTAGCAACTGGCTGGTGATGTCATGGTCAGTTACAGGTCCCTGGGCGCCGCCATCTTTGTTTTTGAACTTTTTTTGAACTTTTTAAAATTTTCTTCTGAGCATGTGCAGAAGCCGAGCTTCCGGCCCTGTGCATGCGGTTGACATCTTGAGGAATGCAGCCAGCAGAGAGGTCAGTTAGAATCCACTCTGCTTAGGTCCCCTCAACTTTTCAGCCCCAGAAAATGCCTTTCTCTAATTTACAGCTAGGCACTATTTCCCTTGCAAACGGAGGCAAATATAAACGGAGATATTTGGTTTTCCTGAAAGCAAAAGGAAGCGAGGGGGGAGGGGGGAATGAGGGAGCCCTTTTAAACAATGGAGCTTGCCTGCACTCAGGCTCTGTGTGTGTGAGAGAGAGGGGAGGGGGAAGGAAGGAAGGAAGGAAGGAAGGAAGGAAGGAAGGAAGGAAGGAAGGAAGGAAGGAAGGAAGGAAGGTAAAATAAGGAGGGAGGGAGGAAGGAGTAAGGATGTGAAGGGGGTTCAACTTCTGTGGGAAATGGTTCCAAAAGACTCTTTGAATGTTTATTTTTTTTAAAAAAATATCTTTATTCAGTTTTTAAACTTTAAAAAAACATACATAATAACACACGACATCAAAGAGAAAAAAGAAAAGAAAAAAGAAAAAGTTAAGAAAAGGGAGGAAAAAGGAAAAAGAAAAAGAAAATACAAACACTAATACACAAAAAACAGCATTTCATTTTAACAGCTATACCTTTGTGTAACTGAATCCAGTTTTGCAATCCATCTTACTACATTGGTTACTTTTAACCTTTATCCCTTTTACTATTTACTTCAAACTAACCCAAAATGTATATATACATATTTACATTATTTTTCATATTTATATTCTCAGATTATGTGCATCAATAATAATCGTTTTTATTGTTATGAAGAAGATGGTAAGGAAAGATTTCTCGGATCAAGTCTTCTGTGTCCATAATTTTAGATTTTTATTTGATTGTAACCAGGAATACCATTTTGTCCATGTTTCATAGAATTCAGAGTTGTCTTTTTGATGAATGTCCATCGTTAACTTGCTCATTTCTGAGCATTCTAAAATTTTCCTAATTATCATATTTGAAGAAGGAATAATATCAGATTTCCAATTTTGAGCATATAATAGTCTAGCTGCAGTTGTTATTTGCAAAATTAAATATCTTTCTTCTTTAGTGAATTTGTTCTGGAAGATCCCCAGTAAGAACATTTCTGGTTTTAATTCCATTTTCACATTTAATATCTGTTCCAACCAAGATCTAATCTTTTTCCAAAATACTTGAACCTTGGGACACGACCACCACATGTGGTAGTAGCTCCCTGTTTCCTTTTTACACTTCCAATGCTTAGGCGATAGCGATGGAAACATCTTTGCCAAGCGATCTGGGGAAAGGTGCCAACGGTATACCATTTTATAGATATTCTCTTTATAGGATGCAGCTAGTGTCAATTTATAATTGATTTTCCAAATATCCTCCCATTCATTCAGATTTATCGCATATCCCAAATTTTGAGCCCAAGCGATCATATAGCCTTTAACTTCGTTCTCTTTTAGTTTAGTTTTCAACTGCAGGTTATAAAATTTGAAGATCATTTTTTCATCTGGCCCCATGAATATTTTATCTAATTCATTACTATTTTGAAAGCCAAATTGGGAGAGATCTTTTTATATCGGGTTTGAATCTGAAGATAGTGCCACCATTCTAAGTCTATGCCCTTTGTACTAAGTTCTTGCCTTGACCTAAGGTTATTTTGTTCATCTAAAAGCTGTTGGTAGGTAATAGTTTTGTTCTTGTTTATAAAATTTGGGTGTATAATGGCTTCAGACATTGATAGCCATTTAGGAATTTTTTTATAGTAATCATTTTTGATATTAAGCCAGGTTTCTAATAAGGGACCCTGTATATAATGTCTCTGAAAGTATGCATGTGCCTTATGTTCCCTCCCCACAAGAATGCATGCCAGCCTACTTGAAGATTAAAACCTTCCAGAGTTAAAATCCTTCTATTTCGTAATAGAACCCATTCCTTAATACAGCTCAATGCAGCCGCATTGTAATAACTTTCCCAATCCGGGAGTCCAAAGCCACCATTAATCCTATGGTCGTGTAATGTCTGGATTTTAATTCTGGCCTTTTTCTTTGACCAAATGAATTTGCAGACGATGTTATTTAATTCCATGAAAAAGTTCTTTTTAAGTTTTATTGGTGCAATTTGGAATAGAAATAATAGCTTAGGTAAAATGTTCATTTTGATAATGGCAATTCTACCCAATAACAATAGTTGCAATTTAGTCCAATTCTGCAACTCTTTTTGTATTTTTCGATTTAATTTTGTATAATTGTCTTCTTTGATGGTGCTACATTTGGTGGTGAGCCATAACCCTAAATATTTAACTTTTTAAACTATTTTGATTCCCAGTATTGTTTCTAAAGTCCTATTTTGTTTTTCAGTTAAGTTTTTAGTTATTATTTTTATTTTTTCTTTATTGATTTTTAATCCTGCCACCTTTCCAAATTTTTCTATCTCTTCAATTAGTATTGGGCCCGATTTTATGGGATCTTCCAGGATATAAGTCATATCGTCTGCAAAGGCCTGCATCTTATAGTCGTCCTTTTTAATTTTTAAACCTTTTATATTGTGGTTTTGTCTTACACACCTCAAAAGAATTTCTAAAGCCAGAATAAATAATAATGGGGATAAGGGACACCCTTGGCGAACTCCTTTCTGAATATTTACTTTGTCCGTCAAATCATTATTTACTAGGACTTTGGCTGATTGTTCTTTGTAGATTGCTTTAATCAGATTTAAAAATTTAACGCCAAAATTCATCATCTCAAGCTGGGTTATGAAAAACCGCCAATCAAGATTATCAAAGGCTTTCTGGGCGTCGATAAAGATTAATGCCAGCTGTTTTTCTATATGTATGTCGTAGTACTCAAGAACATCCAGTATAATTCTTGTATTATGGCTAATTTGTCTATTTGGCAGAAATCCGTTCTGGTCGGAATGTATTAGTTTATTTAGTATTGGTTTGAGTCTTTCTGCCATAATGGAAGCTAATATCTTATAGTCAGTATTTAATAATGAAATGGGTCTATAGTTTTTGATTTGTAGTTTATCTGCTTCTTCTTTCGGAATTACCGTTATGTATGCCTCTTTCCAAGACTCGGGAATTTTGGCTTCTTCCATAGCCCCATTATAAACCTCTAACATTAATTTCTCTAATTGTTGTTGAAATTTTTTATAAAATTCTGAAGGTATGCCATCTGGGCCTGGCGTTTTGTTGTTTTTTTGTTTGGCGATGGCCTTTCTAATTTCTGCAGTTGTTATATTTTTGTTTAGAATCGTCCTATCCTCTTCAGATAGGGCTGGCAATTCTAGTTTCTCCATATATTCCTTAATTTCTTCTAGACTAATATTCTCTTTTTTGTATAGTTCGATATAAAAATTTCGCACTATATTTTTCTTTTCCTCTGATTTAAGGTAAAGCACCCCGTTCTCATCTCTCAGTTGATCAATTTGTCTGTCTGCCTTTTCTTTCTTCAATTTATGGGCTAACCATCTCCCCGGTTTATTAGCAAATTCGAAGTAATTTTGTTTTGACATTTTAATTTTCTGTGCCAAATCTTCCTGAGAAATCAAATTTATATTATGTTTGATTGCATTCACTTCTTCCAAAATTTCGTCATCTTGTGGGGTAATTGATAATTTGTTTTCTAAGTCTTTAAGTTTAAGGTTTAATAGATTTAAATTGTTCCTTCTTTCTTTATTTCGATTGGCAACATACGCTATCGTCAATCCCCTAATATATGCTTTGGTTGTATCCCATAAATTCATTAATAAGGTTTGTTCTTTCGTATTAATTTCAAAAAAGTATTCTAATTCTTTTTCTATTTTTTGTCTATAATTTTTCTCCTGGACAACTCTTTGATTAAGAGACCATCTCTTTTTCTTTCCCTGGTTTAGTCCTTTCCATTTTATTTTTAATGGGTTGTGATCTCCCCAAGTGTTGGGAAGAATGTCTATTTCCATTGTTTCATCTAACAGTTTGGGAGTCATCCAAGCCATGTCTATTCGTGACCATGACTTACAGAAAAAAAGTAAACTGTTTGTTTTCAGGATTTAAGTACCGCCAGCCATCGGTCAGTATAAATTCTTTTCTGATTTCCTCAAAAGAGTCAGGTAACTTCCTTCTTTTTTTCCTCCTACTATTACTTTTACAATCTTTCTTTCGGTCTACTACTGCATTAAAATAGCCAATTAAATAAAGATGTTCCCATTGAATTTCCAAGAGTTGTTTATAAATTTTGGAAAAAAAAGATTTCTGCTTTGTGTTTGGAGCATAAATCATTACCAGCAATATTTTCTTATATCCAACTTTATTTCCACCATTAAAAGTCGCCCTTCATTATCACAATATATTATTTCTGGGTTTAACCATTTCTTTATGTATACAATCATACCTCTCTTTCTTTCTTTAGCCAAAGCCACGAATAGTTTGCTCAAAGAAGGTTTTTCCAAAATATTAAGTTGGACATTTTTTACATGAACTTCCTGGAGACAACATATATCTAAATTCAATTTCTCTAATCTCGATAGAATTTTCTTTCTTTTATTTGGAGCATTTAATCCATTTACTGTATGTTCATAGAAATGAGATTTATTTCTCTTTCTTTCATTTTGTTGGTTCCCTCTGTCCTCCTTTCTTATACTCTGATTGAGCCCTTGTTCTTGCGCCATCTGTTTCCTGATATACTATCCTTTTCCCCTCCTTTCTTTGCTGTACCATCGCATTTACATTTATATCTTGCACCTCTCGACCTATTCTTTCTCTCTCCTTTGCAAGTCCCTGTTCTTCTTCTTCCTTGATGTATTCTTTGTAAAAGTCTCTAGCTTCTTCTACTGAGAGAATCTTAAACTTTTTGTCTCCCAGATATCAATAACCCCTCAGGAATCAGCCATCTGTATAGTATTTTTTGTTTTATCAATTGTGTAGTTAAAAAATACCCCTTCCTTTTCTCTCTAATTCTTCTGGGGACTTGTCTCAGTACTATAATTTCTTTCTCTTTAAATATAGGCATCCTTTCTCTTGCATTGTTATATATTTCATTTCTAATGTTTTTTTTTTAATGAATCGAACATGGACCTCTCTAGGTAGCTTATGCCTATGGGAGTAATTTGTCTGCAGTCTAAAGACCTCATCCATTTCACCCAGAATCTCTTGTTGAGATCTATTTCTTAATCCTGCAATAATATCAGCCATTTTTTCAAAAAGGCATTCGTCTTGTTCTTCTAGCACATTCTGGAATCTCAAGTAAAAAGAAGCCTTTTCATTTTCCAGATGTGCTATGGCCTCTTTGAGGTCTCTGTTAATTGTTTCCAGTCTCCTCTCAGTTCCCATTACTCTCTGACCTACTTGTTCAGTTCTGTCTTCTACTGCTTTCATTCTTTTTTCATTATTTATTAGTACTTGTTGTATTGTTCCCATTTTCTCATCAAGGTTACCCATTCTCTCATCCACTTTTCTAATGTCTCCTCTCATTTCACCCATATCCTCCCTCATACTCTCCCAATGTTTGTCCATAGAGTCTTGCATTCTTAACATCATTTCTTGTATCCCTGATAGGGTAATCTGTGAGTTCTCTGGGGGATTATCCATTTGCCGCTGGCCTGCCGGAGATGAGGTCGTAATGTTTGGTTTTCTCCCTGTTTTAGACATTGTATTGGATATGCTCGTCATATCCAATACAATGGATATGTACAATTTAACTGGGTCCCCAGTTAAATTTTTTAAAATTTCTATTGCCAAGTGTTGTTACAAATCTACACAAAAGTTGTTTTTCAATATTTTCTAATCAGCAAGGGAGTTGTGATAATCACAAGATATCTGAAGTAATTTATCCCCCTACTATTTGGTAATCAATACTCAAAATATTTCCAAGTTATTAGTTTCACTAAATCTCTATAACACCTGATTAAGTTTTGGTATTTAACTATCTAGGCACTTGAATGTTATATAAATCCTGCAGGTAATATTAGAAGTACACGTTTTACCTTCCCACAAATGCAAGAAAGGATGACAGTTATTACATATCACCGGGAATACTCCTTTTCAAATCAGTTCAGTCCAATTTCAGTTCGAAGCAGTTAATCAAAAGAAGAAATATCTCTGTATATTCTCAAAGAGGAAAGGAAAAGCACAAGGCAGTCCTCTGATATTCACTTCCAATCCCAGTTCTTTAGGCAAAACACAAGTCCAATTTCCACACTCCTTCGATTAATATCTTAGAAAAACAATTCATCCAACCAGGTTTGCTTCTTGATCCAACGCAGTTTTTATAAAGTTCTTCAATGCAAAACAAGCATCCTTCTTACACGATCTCTTTAGTTGCTTTCTTTTTTTTAAATGCCTCTTCCGGTTGCTTCCAAATGTTCCATTACAAACTTCCACCAACTTTCTCACTTCCTTAACCGATCTTCACTTTTATAGTCCCTTCAAGCTTACTCTTTTCTCCACTCTCTCTTTTAATCTCTTTACAGAATGGTCTTTTTGATCCACTCAGATGTTTTTCTTCCTTTTCTTTCAATTGTAACATCCCGGATCTCCGTTCCTGTCATTTCCGCTCTCCATTGATATTCGCTGCCACCAACCTCCAAGAGCAAAGCTTATCGTTCTCAATCCTTCAAATAAACCACTAAAAGGGAAACTCTTTCTTATTCCATCTACACGTTGTTAAAAGTCAGTACTCAATCCACATTTTTTCTACTCGCCTCAGCTGTTCTCATTTGGAGCTTTTTCCTTCTTATCCCTCCGTCACACCACCCGATCTGTTCAATAGAGCCGATCTCTTTTGTAGTCAGATCCCGGGGTTTCCTCTCGCTATCAGGGGAGATTGCCTTTCTCCCCTGATGCTCCGAGGTTTCCCCTCTCTGCCACTGGTCTCTTCAAGATCAGTTTCGCCCTGGAACCTCAGAAAAACCACAAAAATGTGAAAACAGCCTCCGGAAAATCGGCTGCTGCTCCACTCCGGCATGACCCAAACCGGAAGTCGGCTCTTTGAATGTTTAAGGTGATTGCAGGGATCTCCAACCTTAGCAACTTTAAGACTTGTGGACTTCAACTCCTAGAATTCCTCAGCCAGCTTTGCTGAAGTCCACAAATCTAAAGTTGCCAAAGTTGGAGACTCCTGGATTAGGGTACTGGACTGGAGGCTAAAACATATGAACCCAAATCCTCTTGTGGTCAAAACTCAATTCTTTTAACTAAACAATCAAGGATTTGAACACATGTTGCAGAATTATCAGGACTAAGGAGGGGCTTCCCTTGGCAGTGTCAGAAAATGTTAACAATCTACATTTTGGTTATCCAAAAGAAACAAAGCAGAAAATGTTGGTGGGGGGAAAGGTTCTTCTGCAAAAATCTCTTTTGAATTCTATGTCCATTTTCCCCACTCCCCCCCACAGTGGGGCTTACATGGATGAAATCCCTAGTGGAATGTCTGATGGCAGAACTCATTAGAATGGAGAGGTCATTATTTAATACCAGACATACAAGTAAGAGATAGTAATATGATTTCAGCTATTTTTATGGTTTCATTATCTAGAATAAGAGATGTAGTTGACTGCAAAGCATGCAGCTATTGGAGCAGCATTTTGTGCCAAATGCATTTTTTAAAGGGGTGAACCATTGCAGCAAATTGTACATTTTAAATTCCTGCACTATGCCTAAGTTAATTTAATTTAAATGTCCTTGAAATAGATTTAATTATTATCCAGTGTTTTTCAACCTTGGCAATTTTAAGATGTATGGACTTCAACTTCCAGAATTTCCCAGCCATCATGCTGGCTGGAGAATTTTAGAAGCCAAATGCCATAAAAGTATGAAGCTTGAAAACACTGTTAGTCTATGTAAAAAGGATGTTGAGACTCTGGAAAGAGTGCAGAGAAGAGCAATAAAGATGATTAGGGGACTGGACTCACACGTGAAAGAGATGAGAGAGAGAGGAAAGAGGAGGAAAAGAAATGAGAAAATGATGGAGGGAGAGAATGAGAGACAGGAAAGAGAGAAACATGAGAGAGAGAAAGGGAGAAAGAGATGAAAGAGGGAGAGAGATGAGAAAGAAAGAGGGGGACAAAGAAAAAGAGATGAAAAAGATGAGTGACAGGAGATGAGAGAGAGAGAGAGAGAGAGAGAGAAAAGAAAGAGAGAGAGATAGGGAGAAAGAAAGAGAAAAACAGAGAGAGAGATACCTGTTTAAATGAAAATAGAAAAATGGCTCTTTGAGTGTTTAAGGCTGCAGACCCCTGGGTTAGGCAAACACCATGGTTGTTAAGTGAACCTTGTGGTCATTAAGCAAACACTGATTGTTAAATGAGTCCATTTTCCCCTATGGGCATTTTTAACCGGAAACCAGAAGAAATTGTTGGGAACTGGCAAAAAACATAGAAAACCTCAGTCACATGACTGTGGGATGTTGTAACTGGTCATAAATGTGTATGTGTGCGCGTGTCTGTACATGTGTGCATGCATAAGGCTGTCAAAACTCAAAAAACAGGTCAAGTAGCTCTGAGGAGGTCAGTCATAAATTTGAACACTTGCTAAGCAATTGCTAAGCCATTAAGCGAGAACCACTTGTATTTGGTTTGCCTTAAGGGTTCAGAGCTGTATGGAATCTGGTTTCTTTTAATCCTCTGGGGGATTGTAAAAGGTCCGGATGCAGGAATTCTTGTAGGGGGAACTACAATCGTGACCACTTACCTGGCCAGTCACATGACCATGAAGCCATGCCCGGCCAGTCACATGACCATGAAGCCACACCCACCATCACATGACCATCAAGCCACTCCCACCCAGTCATATGACCATCAAGCCACACCCATAAAATTAAGCAGTGCCCACAAAATTAAGCCACGCCCACAAAGTGGTAGTAAAAAATTTAGGAACCTGCCCCTGCAACAGTGGATTGGAGCAGTACCTAAGATGTTATGTCAATTATCAGCAAGAAAATTGGGCCGACCTGCTCCCATTTGCGGAAGTAGCAAATAACAATGCAGTACATAGCGGCACTGGCTTTGCCCCTTTCCGAGTTGCAAGAGTTGCAGAGACTTTGTATCCATGCCCAGTGATTGTTGAAGTTAAGTTGCCAAAGAACCTTAGAAGGTACACTCTGTTTTCCACTGTAGTATTCTTAAACCGGCCAAAACCTCCCCACCTGCAGAAGCCCTTCCTCCTTCCAATCTCATTGATGGCGAACAACATTTTGAAGTAAAGAATATTTTGGATTCACGTTTTCATAGGGGCAAACTCCAATATCTTATTCAATGAAAATAATCTTTTGAAGCTGAATGGGTAGCTGCCCAACATGTCTGAGCACCAAAGCTCTTACATAACTTCCATGCTCAGTATCCTGATAAACCACACTAATTAATTCACCTTTCTCTTTCTCTTTTCATTTCCAGGCCTAAAGCCTTATTTCAAGAAGGGCAGAAAGTCAGCTGTCACTTTATGCTTGCTGTGCTTCGCTGTTATGTGGGGACAGACTGCCATGAACCGTAGAGAAGGGGGGATGAGGAGGGGGATGCTTGGGGAATCGAAAGTAGAGACTGTACCTCCTCAAGATGCTGCTCCAAGGTCATCCAGCTGGAAGAAGGAGGGAGCCATATAACAAGCTTCTCTTGGACTGACCGTTCCCTTCTTCTGGATCCTGCCAGATGTACCTCCTTAGGGGTTGGGATCCACAATATTCCTAGCCTCCCCGCTCTAGTGGGTCAGGTGGATATGACCAGCAATATACGGTCTCTCAGATAACCTGGTCCAAGCCATGAAGGGCTTTAAAGGTGACAAGCAGCACCTTGAATTGCACCCAGAAGCAAATTAGCAACCAATCCAGCTCCCACAGGAGAGGTGACATATGTGCATACCGAGGTCTGCACAAAACCATGCAGGCTGCTGCATTTTGAATGAACTGGACCTTCCAGCTGCTTTTCAAGGGCAGCTCCATGTACAACACATTGCAATAGTCAAGACAGGAGGTGACCATGGCATGAGTGACCATGAATAGGGATTGTTGGTCCAGGAAAGGGCAAAACTAGCACACAACCCACAGTTGCACAATACTCTCAGCAGAGAAAAACAAGATACCATCTAAGGCTTTAAGAACAACAATGCTTTTATAATTAAACAAGCTGACAAATGAGGGATAGTTGACATTATGAATGTGGTTGATTAAGTTAATGAAACTAAAAGGCAACCCTCCATTATTGTACCACACTGAATTATCACAATGAATTGCGCAATCACATGGAAGAATTTCCTAAGGATATACAAGATGGAATCTATGTGCAGACATTGCAGAAACCCTGATCAGGCATCTTCTGCCTTCTACCCAAAATACATAAACAGGCAATCCTATCCCATTTTTCAAACATTGGAAACATTACATCTAAAAGACTTTGTTTCAGGAGCCTTATGCTACCAGTGCTCCCATCCCACTATACAAGAGAGACGAGATACTTCCTAAAAATAAAAAAGTTTCTTTCAACATATAAATAACAAGAAAAAAATCAAGGAAACAGTTGGTCCACTAATAGAGGAGGTGGCAAAGACATAACAGGCAGCAGAGAGAAAGTAGAGCTGCTTAACTCATTCTTTGCATTGGTCTTCACGTAAAAAGAAACTATAGCCCAACCTACCAAAAACACAACTGTAAAAGACAGATTAGAAATAAAAGTTAAAATAAGTAAAAAAAATTGGTAAGAGAACATCTATGTGATCTTGATGAATATAAATCACCAGACCTGATGGATTACATCACAGGGAAGTGTGAGGCAGAATGCGGTCCCGGAGATAACCTGGTCCTAAGCCATGAAGGGCTTTAAAGATGGTGATCAACACCTTGAATTGGACCCGGAGACCGATGGGCAACCAGTGCAGCTGGCGGAGTACAGGTGTCACGTGGGTGTACCTTGGCACACCCACCACAGCACGCGCAGCCGCATTTTGCACCAGCTGAAGTCTCCGGATACTCTTCAAGGGTAGCCCCATGTAGAGCGCGTTGCAGTAGTCCAGGCGCGAGGTGACAAGGGCATGAGTGACCGTGAGTAGAGCCTCCTTCTCCAAGTATGGCCGCAACTGGTGCACCAGGCGAACCTGTGCAAAGGCCCCCCTAGCCACAGCAGAGAGATGGTGATCCAATTTTAGCTGTGGATCTAGGAGGACCCCCAAGTTGCGAGCCTGATCCGAGGGGGTCAGTTTCGCTCCCTCGAACGTCAAGGAGGGACAATTGTCATGGTCCTTAGGAGGCAATATCCAAAGCCACTCAGTCTTGTCGGGATTAAGTCTGAGTCTGTTCCTCCCCATCCAGATCCTAACGTCGTCCAGGCACTGGCACATTACATCAACTGCCTCTCTGAAATCAAATGGGGTGGTGATGTACAGCTGGGTGTCGTCAGCGTACTGGTGGAAACGCACCCCATGCCTGCGGATGATCTCACCCAGCGGTTTCATGTAAATGTTAAACAGGATGGGCGAGAGAACTGACCCCTGAGGCACCCCACATGATAGGGGCCTAGGGGACGATCTCTGCCCTCCTGTTAACACCGACTGCATCCTGTCGGTGAGATAAGAGGAGAACCACCGTAAAACAGTGCCTCCCACCCCCAACTCACCGAGACGATGCAGAAGGATACTATGGTCGATGGTATCGAAAGCCGCTGAGAGGTCAAGTAGCACCAGGATGGAGGAATTACCCCCATCCCGGGCCCGACAGAGATCATCCATCAGAGCGACCAAGGCAGTTTCTGTACTGTAGCCGCGCCTGAAACCCGACTAATAGGGATCTAGATGATCTGTTTCATCCAGAAGTTGCAGAAGCTGAGTAACCACCACCTTCTCCACAACTTTCCCCAGAAAGGGCAAGTTGGAGACAGGACGATAGTTCTTCAAATCAGCTGGATCCAGGGAAGGCTTCTTCAGGAGGGGTCTCACCACCGCAGCTTTTAACGACTGCGGTACGGATCCCTCCCTCAAAGAAGCGGTGACCACCGCCTGGATCCAGCCGCATGCCACCTCTCTGCTGGCCGAGACCAACCAGGAGGGACACGGGTCCAATAAACAGGTGGAGGTACCCATCGCCCCCACAGCTCTGTCCACATCTTCAGGAGAAACAGGCCCAAACTCTTCCCATAATGGTGGACTAAGACTAGCCCCTGTCAACTCTATGGACTCTGCCCAGCTAGAGTCCAGGTTCGACCGAATCTGAGCGACTTTATCCGACAGAAACTCAGCGATTAAACAGTCTGTGATAACCTTGGGGGAAAATACAGAAAAAACTCAAAACAATATCAAAATTTTTGAAACAGAGGTGTTAATGACTCAATTCAGAAGCATGGAATTTGCTATAAGACTAAGAGGTTTAAAAGAGAAAAAATATGAAGATTGAAAAGGGAGGGTGGTGGAGGCTCTGGTGCATGTGTTAGGAATGACTGAAGAAGAACTGGTCATGCAAATTGATAAGATATACCATGTTAATTCCTGGATTGCTAAACAAAAACATTTGCCAAGGGATATTGTAATATCTTTTACTACAAGGGCATTATGTTATAAAATTCTACAGGCGACCTTCAAGAATAAGCTTCAGGTAAATGGACAGGAAGTAATGACACTGAAAGAAATTCCTCCTAAATTGCTCAGAGCCAGAAAGGATTATACCTTTCTGGTTGAAGAACTTAAAAAACAGAACCTACAGTACAAATGGGATGCCCCAAAGGGAATAGTGGTGAGACATCTGGAAAAGAGATACCGGCTCAACACAATAATGAAAGCCACTGATTTTTATGTTAAAGTTTTAAAGGCCGATATATCCAAAATTCCAGAGGGAAGAAGCATGAAAGCAACAGAAGAGGAGAGAGGAGAGTCACCGATAGCTGTGCAAATGGAAAGAGCTTTGAAGATTCAAGGTGATTTACAGAGCCAGAGAGATGTTCATCATGTGGAAGAGGAGACAGAAGATCAGAGTCAGACATGTGTAGAGCTGACAAATCAAAAAACTGCTAAGATACAAAAGGCTGCAAGAACCAGATCTAAAATCCGACCGAGAAGAAGGAATGATTAGAATTTGGGAAGTTATAGGATAGATGGAGAGATGAATGAAAATTGATACTTTGCAGTAAGAAGACTCATTGACTATTGAGGAAATGACCTTGATGGTTGTGTTTCCTTTTCGTTTTTTGTTTTTCCTTCTTCTTCTTTTTATTATGATATATTAAAGCAATTAAAGATTTAGAATTACCGTGAAATTAGTAATTTGATATATTGTAATGTTCGGTTATTAGTAATGTGTTTGACTTTTAGATTATGTTTAAAAAATTTTGAGTTATAAGGGGTTAAAGAAATATAGAAATACCGGAATTAACAATTTGTTAGAATACTTTAAATTTTTATATACACTGAAGAGGTATTGTTGGAAGAAGGAAGTTTTACTTAATATTGAGGAAATGATGTTGATGGTTGTAACTGAATGAAATGGATTTCTTCTATTTTTTTCCTTTTTTCTTTTATTATTATATTTTAAAGATTATATAAATTCTATATAAAGGAAAGATAATTAGTGGAGCAAATTATCAGCCTGAGATATTGAAATGATGCTTGATTAATAATATGCTTGATTTTTAGATTATGCTTAAAAGGTTTTGAGCAACAAGGAGTTAAAGATTTAGAGAGATGTGGAAATTAAGAATTTGTTAGTATAATTGTAACTTATTTTATTGAATATTATGCCCTGTGCTTTCTCTGGGAAGTCGGGGGGGTGGGATGGGTGAGAGGGGGGGAGGGGAGGGGGAGGGGGGAGAAAAAGAGAAAAATGTTTGTACTTTGTACTAATAAAACTTTTTGAATAAAAAAAAGAATTTGAAAAGAAATGGAACTATTTTTTGAAGAAAAAACAAAACAACCAACATCATTACAAATTACCGTATTTTTTGGAGTATAAGACGCACCACAGTATAAGACACACCTTAGTTTTGGGGGACGAAAACAAGGAAAAAAGGCCTCTGCCTCCCAGCAATGTGCCAAACAGCAAACAGTACAGATAATATATACTGTCTGCTGTGTATTTCTGTGCATGTGTGCCTGACCCATAGAAATGGCAAAGAATTGGAGAAATGTACATTTATGGCAGTATATTAATCCCAGAAAGTTTTCTTAAATGTAATCACACTAACTCCTCCCAATTATTTAAATAGATCTACTCCAAACATGACTAAGTCAGGGTTTCTCAGCTGCCTTCTTTTAATAATAATACTTAATACTAATACTTAATACTAAAACAGGACATTTCAGATTATACTTTTACAGATCTTTAAAATTGATGTGGCTTTCTGGAAGTATTCTCTGCTATTTAAAAGAAGATACAATAGCACTGGGCCTCTTCAGAGCAAGCATTTATTTTAAAAAGCTTCTTCATTTTGTTAAGTTGTCTAGAACAACAATAAAGCAGTCTTTAAAAAATAAGTCTAATAATTTGAACACTCTACAAACATTTAACAAAATAACATATTAACAGAATCTGTCTCTACCTAGGATAGAACTCACAACCTCCTGATTGTGAGGCAAGAGCTCTATCTCTGAGCCATAGCAGCTATAGCTTGCCTCCTTGCAATTTCAGCAGTCTAATATTGCCAGCAGTTTATCTCCCAGCAATTTGTCACATTACAGCCACCGTAGTTAGTTTCATTTTACCACATGGCTTGCAAGCCTGTCAGCTGTAGATCAGGAGACAGTTTTCTTCTTGTGCTCTTCTTGTGCTTTGCCCTGTTTGCTGCAAAGAGGTAAATTGCTGGCAGGCAGAGGCCAAAGGGTGGGGGTGGCTGGGTGGGGCTACATTCGGTGTATAAGACGCACCCAAGTTTTCACCCTCTTTTTGAGGGTAAAAAGGTGCGTCTTATACTCCGAAAAATACGGTATATGGGACACGTCCAAAGCATACATGAGGGGCATAGCGATATCTCACCTAGCAAAAAAAAAAAGGAAAAAAGGCAAGTACAGAAGACATTCCATGAAGAAATTAAAAAATTAGAAACTAAATTACAAAGAGAGCCTCTGAACGAAAAAATTAAAGAGAAAATGGTCCTGACAAAACACAAATTGAATATAGCGGAACAAGAGGAAAGGATGAGGGAACTGAAAGCAGCAAAACAAAACTTTTTTGAACATGCAAACATGCCAGGGGTGTGGCTAGCCTATAAATTAAAAAAAGACAGGGAAAAAAGATTGATCCAGATACTATAAGATGAGAATGGAGAGTCACAGTATAAGAGTCCCCTGGGAGTTGGGCGGCATATAAATCCATTTAAATAAATACATACATTTAAATAAATAAAAAAATAGATGGAGAGAAAGAAAAAGATAGTTCAAAATTACTTTGAAGCACTGTACAAAAAAGAGGATATAGAAGAGGAGGAGATAAAACAACACTTGAAAACCAGTGGGATGCCAGAACTTAAGGAGGAGCAGAGGGAGATATTAAATAAAGAGATAACAGCAACAGAATTAAAAAGAGCAGTGCAAAAACAAAAAAAATAATAAAACGCCGGGACCGGATGGTTTGCCAGGAGAGGTATAAAAAAGCTTGTATGAGGATTTCGAATGGATATTATTGAAAGTGTACAATGAAGTATTGGAGAAAGCTAAATTATCATATTCTTGGACAGAAGCCTATGTATCTCTTATCCCCAAAAAAGGAACATATCCCAACAAATAAAAAATTACAGGCCAATCTCCTTACTGAACACAGACTATAAAATTTTCACAACCATAAAAGCGGAAAGATTGAAATCAATATTAAATCAGATAATTCACTCAGACCAAAATGGTTTCCTACCTGCAAGACAAATCAGGAATAATATGAGGACGGTGTTAAATGTTTTGGAGTACTATGAAGCACACCCCGAAAAACCGGTGGCATTAATATTTTTAGATGCCCAGAAAGCATTCAACAATCTTAATTAGTTATTCCTGTTCCAACAAATTAAACAGATTTGATTTGGAGGGAAGTTTGAGAAAATGATAGATGCAATATATACAACACAAAAGGCAAGTGTGATAATTAATGGGGATAATACAGAGCAATTTGAAATAAATAAGGGAGTAAGACAGGGATGTCCAATGTCACCTCTGCTTTTTATTTTGACTTTTGAAGTGCTTCTAACCCAAATTAGATATAATAAAGAAATAAAAGGTCTTAAGGTCAAAAAAGAGGAATATAAGACACAGGCATTTGCGGATGACCTAGTGTTCTTCATAGAAGAGCCACTGGAGACGGGTAATACTTTAATGAAAGAAATAGAAGATTATGGTAAAGTGGCAGGACTGAAAATTAATAGAGAGAAGAGGAAAATGTTAATAAAGAACTTAACTGAAAAACAAAAGAAAGAATTAGAAAAAGCCTTGGGGCTGCAAATTGAAAAAAAAGATTAAATATTTAGAATTTGGCTTACTGCACGATGTTCATCAATAAAATATGACAATTATAAAAAATTGGTATAACAAAGAAAGAAAGATTTAGAGACCTGGGGGAAATTTCAGTTATCATTATTAGGCAGGATAGCAGTGACCAAAATGAATATTTTACCAAAATTACTATACTTATTTCAAACAGTCCCGATAAAATTAGACAGGAAATTTTTTGAGGAATTAAATAAAATAACAAAAAAAATTATTTGGCAGGGTAAGAAAGCATGGATAAACAATAAGATATTACAAGACAATAAAAGCAGAGGTGGCTTTGGACTTCCAGAATGGGAATGTTACCAACAAGCAGTGGGGTTATTATGGATTAGGGAGTGGATAAAATTAGAGAATGAAAGGGTGTTAATGATTGAAGGACATGATCTACAGGAAGGTTGGCACGCCTTCTTGTGGGATAAGCATAAAAAGAAACATACATATTTTTATCGACATCAAATAAGAGGAGCATTAATTTGGATATGGGAAAAAGTTAAAAAGAAACATTATATAAAAATGCCAGACTGGGTCTTGCCAATGGAGGCAACAATATATCCAAATGCATTGGACAAGAAAAAGATGGTTAGATATAAAGAACTATTGGACAATCAGGGAAAGCTCAAATCAAACCAAGAACTAAAAGAACAGGGGATAATTATAGATTGGTGGCCATATCTACAGACACAATCAAAATATTAAAAAGATATGGAAAAATATGGAATTCAAAGGATACCACAACAATTAGATATAATAGTGATGGGGAATGAAGAAAAATGTATAACAAAAACATAGATATTTAATGGAAGTAGATATGGAAGAGGAAATTGTGAAAAGTTTGATGATCACGTGGGCACAAAATATCGGACATAATATGTCCGGGGGAGGGGAGGGGGTCTCTGGTGTAGGCGAGAGCCGGACCATCTCGGTCATAACGGGAAGAGGCAGATATGGCGGGAACAGAGGGGTGGGCCGCTCTCGGGGAATAAGACCTCGCTGTTTACAAGCGATCCCTTGTTCCGGCCCCTCCGATCCAGTTCCATCGTGCTCAACCCGGATACCTGGCAACCAGGGTTTTCAGGGCCCTGGGCTCAGGATGCTGCTGCTTAACGCCAGGTCAATCGTCAACAAAGCCCCCTTGATACGTGACTTAATCACAGAGGAGGGGGCTGACCTGGTGTGTGTTACCGAGACCTGGCTGGGGCAGGAGGGGGGAGTAGCTCTCTCCGAGATATGCCCAGCCGGTTTCTCGGTGCAGCACCATTCTCGACCCCAGGGAAGGGGGGGAGGAGTGGCAATAATAACGCGTGGAAATCTGCATCCTCGTAGGATCCCTGCCCCGGAGATTGTTGGGTGTGAGACGCTCCTTTTGAAGTTGGACTTAGGGGTACAGGTGGGCCTTTTCTTAATGTACCTGCCTCCCAGCTGCGTAAGCAAGGCCCTGCCTGAGCTGCTCGAGGCAGTAGCCGGCTTGGCAGTTGAGTTCCCCAGGCTTATGGTGCTGGGGGACTTCAACTTGCCATCTGCTGGCGAAACCTCTGGGGCGGCCCAGGAGTTCATGGATTCCATGACAACCATGGACCTGTCCCAAGTAATCCAGGGTCCGACTCATGAGGGTGGTCACACGCTCGACCTAGTGTTTCTTTCGGGGCAGTGGAGAGATGATCTGAAGATAAGGGACTTAGTCATCACCCCACTGTCATGGTCAGATCATTTCCTACTGAGGCTGGATTTCGCAGCCCCATTCCTCCCCTGCAGGGAGGCGGGACTGACTAAGTGGTTCCGCCCCAGGCGCCTAATGGAACCGGAAGGATTCCAGAGGGAACTTGGGGAAATACCTGAAACCCTGGTACACAATTCGGCTGACTCCCTGGTGGCTGCTTGGAACACCGCAGCATCAGGGGCTCTAGACCAAATTGCGCCTAAGCGACCTCTCTATGGCAGTGGATTCCGGAAAGCTCCCTGGTTTACCGAGGAGCTCCGGGAGATGAAACGCCAGAAGAGACGTCTGGAGCGCCGCTGGAGGGCCAGAAAAACCGAGTCTGATCGAACACTATTAAGAATTTACATCAGATCTTATTTAGTGGCGATAAGGGCGGCAAAACGATCCTATTTTTCCGCTCTTATTGCGTCCGCAGATTCTCGCCCAGCTGCCTTGTTTAGGGTGACTCGCTCCTTCCTTGCAAAAGGGGGGAGCGAGGAACACTTACAAGGCAGAGCTGAGGAATTCGCTGAGTTTCTGTCGGATAAAGTCGCTCAGATTCGGTCAAATCTGGACTCCGGCTGGGCAGAGTCCATTGAGTTGACAGGGGCTAGTCTTAGTCCATCATTATGGGAAGAGTTTGGGCCTGTTTCTCCCGAGGATGTGGACAGGGCTATGGGAGCGATGGGTACCTCCACCTGTTTATTGGACCCGTGCCCCTCCTGGCTGGTTTCGGCTAGCAGAGAGGTAGCATGCGGCTGGATCCAGGCGGTGGTCACCGCTTCTTTGAGAGAGGGATCCGTACCGCAGTCGTTAAAAGCTGCGGTGGTGCGACCCCTCCTGAAGAAGCCTTCCCTGGATCCAGCTGACTTGAAGAACTATCGTCCGGTCTCCAACTTACCTTTTTTAGGGAAAGTTGTGGAGAAGGTGGTGGTTACTCAACTTCTGCAGCTCCTGGATGAAACAGATCATCTAGACCCTTACCAGTCGGGTTTCAGGCGCGGCTACAGTACAGAAACTGCCTTGGTCGCTCTGATGGATGATCTCTGGCGGGCCCGGGATGGGGGAAATTCCTCCATCCTGGTGCTACTTGACCTCTCAGCGGCTTTCGATACCATCGACCATGGTATCCTTCTGCATCGTCTCAGCGAGTTGGGAGTGGGAGGCACCGTTCTGCGGTGGTTCTCCTCTTATCTCGCTGATAGGATGCAGTCGGTGCTGGCAGGGGGGCAGAGATCGTCCCCTAGGCCCCTATTATGTGGGGTGCCTCAGGGGTCGGTTCTCTCGCCCATCCTGTTCAACATCTACATGAAACCGCTGGGGGAGATCATTCGCAGACATGGGGTGTGTTTCCATCAGTACGCTGATGACACCCAGCTGTACATCACCACCCCGTCTGACTTCAGTGAGGCAGTTGATGTAATGTGCCGGTGCCTGGACGACGTCAGGATCTGGATGGGGAGGAACAGACTCAGACTTAATCCCGACAAGACTGAGTGGCTGTGGATATTGCCTCCTAAGGACTACGACAACTGTCCCTCCGTGGTCCTTGAGGGAGCGAAACTGACTCCCTCGGACCAGGTCCGCAACTTGGGGGTCCTTCTAGATCCACAGCTAAAATTGGACCATCATCTTTCAGCTGTGGCTAGAGGGGCCTTTGCACAGGTTCGCCTGGTGCACCAGTTGCGGCCATATTTGGAGAAGGAGGCTCTACTCACGGTCACTCATGCCCTTGTCACCTCTCGCTTGGACTACTGCAATGCGCTCTACATGGGGCTACCCTTGAAGAGTATCTGGAGACTTCAGTTGGTGCAAAATGCGGCTGCGCGTGCTGTGGTGGGTGTGCCAAGGTACACCCACGTGACATCGATACTCCGCCAGCTGCATTGGTTGCCCATCGGTCTCCGGGTCCAATTCAAGGTGTTGATCACCATCTTTAAAGCCCTTCATGGCTTGGGACCAGGTTATCTACGGGACCGCATTCTGCCTCATACTTCCCTTCGACCGGTTAGGGCCCACAGAGTGGGCCTCCTCCAGGTCCCGTCGGCCAAACAATGCCGGCTGGCGGGCCCAAGGGGGAGAGCCTTCTCTGTGGCTGGCCCTGTGCTCTGGAACCAACTTCCACCAGAGACCCGAACTATCCCCACTCTGCTGGCCTTCCGGAAAGCTGTTAAGACATGGCTTTTCCTGCAGGCGGGGGGTAGAGCTTAATTCATTCGAGCCCACCCCCCAAGTATGTATGATGTTGAATGGTTGGTGATGATTCTTTTTATAGTGTGTTTTAATTTTTATATTTGCTTTTAATTAACTTTTTAGATTTTGGTTATTCTTGTATTTTCTCACTGTTGTACGCCGCCCTGAGTCCTTAGGGAGTTGGGCGGCATATAAGAATTCCAAAATAAATAAATAAATAAATAAATAATATAAACTTGGAGGAATGGGAAAGGATATGGAACACGAATTGCAAATTAACACTGTCGACTGCATTTAAAGAAAACCAATATAAAATGCTTTATAGATGGCATTTAACACCGGCAAGATTAGCGAAAATGTATACAAACATGAAACAAAATTGTTGGAAGTGTGAAAGTAAGGAAGGAACCTATTATCACATGTGGTGGCAATGTCCTAAGGCAAAAAAGTATTGGGTATAAGTATAAGTAAAAAAGTCCTGAGTTCAAGGATCAAACACTTTATCGTTCAGTAATTGGTTCACTACTTTACATTAGTGGATGGACTAGACCAGACATAGCACTTAGTGTTAATTTACTTTCAAGACATGTAGCCAAAGCAACAGAATTTCACTGGTCATGTATTAAGAAGTTATTGAGATACTTGATACATACAAAACACTTCAAATTGAAGCTAGAACCAGAACATACAGATTTTGCTGACATGTATTGTTATGCAGATGCAGATTGGGCAAGTGATAAGGAATCAAGAAAAGCACATCAGGTTACATAGTGTTCCTGAATGGATGTCCAGTTTACTGGAACATAAGAAAACAAAGTTTTATTTCCTGCTCATCAACTGAAGCAGAGTATGCATGTGTGTCTGATGCATGTAACTTTTTAACCTGGTTCGATGCCTTAGTTACAGATATCTGGATGAAGCCCGAAAAACCGATCACTGTGATGGAAGATAATCAATCAGTAGTTTACATTTCCAGGACTCACTTCACAGGTTCAAGGTCCAGACACATTGACATACGTTACAAGAATGTTAGAGAGTCAGTAAGACAAGGTCTCATAAAGTTAGAATATGTGCCAACAAAATATCAGATAGCTGACATTCTGAAAAAACCATTACCTATTGCTCAGCATGATTACCTCAGATATTTACTGTGTGTTGAGTGACATATTATATTAGCCCAACTGACAAAGAAGGGGTGTCACGAAGGGGGTGCCAGTTTGTGCATCTCTATGTTTTCTACTGTTTCTTGTATTTATGGTCAAACAGACATGTGATATGTTCTACTACGCATGCCTGCATTCCAGAAGTCAACTCCTTCCTTCTCTTCCGCCATTTTCTGCCAAAGGTAGAAGTGATTTTTTCATTAGCCGATAAGATGTAGTTTACTAAGGAATTCTTTTTATTACTTTTCAACTGAAATAAATATTTTGTTAATTAGATTTGAATCTCGGTTTTATTTTCTAATGAGAATGACTTCAAAAAGGAAACACAGATCCATCGACCTCCACGGGGGATTGCCCCCCTTCCTAACAAAACGACCCAACCAGAAGTTCATTTCCAAACTCCCGGTAGGCCCGTTGGGTCCATTTTTTGCTATCCACAGGCTCTGGAGGTTTTCCTAAAGCCTGGGGAAGGCAAAAACGACCTCTCTCCCGCCCTCCGGAAGGCCAAAAATCAACTGGAGCTGACATAGGGCAAGCCTCGCGTGCCCTCAGGTATGGCTCCATGTGCCACTTGTGGCACGCATGCCATAGGTTTGCCATCACGGTCATAGAATGTGTGGAGATGTACAGGCTCACAATGGAAATGAAAGATAAAGAAGAAATGGATTTTTATGAGGTTTGGAATAAATTGTATGATTGGTTAGAACAAAGGAATAAAGATGTATAGAAATAACTGTAAATGTAAATGTAAATGTAAATAATTAAACTGTAAATAAGTAGGTGAAACATACGGCACAGTACTGTTAAATTTTTTTAATTGTTTTATAAGTTGGAAAAATAAAAAATATTAATAAAATAAACAAATCATGCCAAACCAATCTTTTTTCATTCTTTGATATAGTGACTAAATTAGTAGACCAGAAAGCAAGACATTCAACAAGGTAGATCACAACCTACTTTTTGGTAAGCTAGAAAAAGGTGGGATAGATAGCACCACCATCAGATGGATGTAGCTGGCTGACAAACCGTACTCAATGAGTAGTCCTTAATGTAAGGTGACCAGACGTCCCGATTTTGGCGGGACACACCCCATTTTTCACCATTTGTCCCGCGTCCCGCCCACCCTCTTAAAAAGTCCCGATTTTTTAAAACAATGCCCGACTAGGGCATTCTTTCAAAAAATCGGCCTGAAAGGCAGCAGGCCTCTCAGCTCGGGCCGGCGTTGGCGGCGGGCGGGTGCTGGAAGCTGGGGGGAGGGGGAAGGGAGGCTGCTCCTCCTCTCCTTCCCCCGCCCCATCCCTAGCCCCGCCCTCGGAGGCGCCGCTGCGGTTGGGAGGGGTGAGGGACGAGGAGCCGTCGCCGCTTTGAGTTTACGAGCGGCTCCTCGCCTTAAGAAAAAAAAAGCCGGGACACAGACCCGGCATATATCAGCAGCTGGTTGCTAGGCTCAGAAGAGAGGCTCGCCTTAAAATCGGGCCTCCCCAGCCCAGGGAAGAAGGTCCGGGTTTCTGGTTGCAGGAGAGGCACAGCCTCCACTCCCACCCCCGCGCGGACTCTGGCCTGCTCGGAAAGGCGAGGAGGAGCCGCCGCCCCCACCCCCGGGCCGCCGCCTTATGGAGCCGGGGGTTCAGGCACATGTGTTTCTAATGCACCACGAGCCCCAGGGCGCCGGCATGCGGAAAACGGCACCAAATTCCTTTCTGCTCAAGTAATGGGCCCCAGCAGTCTCCGCAAGGGGGAAGGGCGGTTGGCGAGACCCCAGGCGTGGAGGAAGGGGGAGCACCACGCCGCCTTTTGGGGGAAGGGGGCACAGCTGCTCAGGAAAGGCGAGCCTTAAGAGGGCGTGGCTTTAGCTGGACCGACGCTCGGAGAAAGCAAAAGCCAACAGGTCGCGGCTGCTCTCGGCCTTTCTAGAAAGCCTGGCGGAGCAGCTTCCCCGGGCGAGCTTCCAGCGGGGCGGCATGCCGGCCCTGAGCGCGCTCACCTCTAACACCCCTGGGAGCAAAAGGCAGCGGCACACCTCGCTGCCGCCGTTGCCCTGGGGCCGGGCGGGCGACCGGGAGACCGCGGCGCTTGGATGTTTGGAGCAGGTAAGCTGCCGGCGGCCTCCTTTCCCCGTCTCCCGCCTCCCGTTCGTTGCTTGCCAGCCCGGCCGAAGGGAAGGCGGGAGGCGAGGAAAGGCCTCCCAAAAGGAGGGGAGGCTTCGGGAGGCCTTTCCTCGCCTCCCGCCTTCCCTTCGGCTGGGCTGGCAAGCAACGAACGGGAGGTGGGAGACGGGGAAAGGAGGCCGCCGGCAGCTTACCTGTCGCGAGCTGCAGGCATCCAAGCGCCCTCCCGCTTCCCCCCCTCCCCCCACCTCACCTGGACGCCGACATTTGCTGTTTTGCCCTCTGCGCATGCGCAGCGTTCTGCGCATGCGAAGAGGGCAAAACAAATGGCGGCGCCCAGGCGGCCCCCCCCGTCCTGCTTTAAAAAAAAAATATCTGGTCACTTTACCTTAATGGTACTATGTCTACATGGAGGGAAGTAAGCAGTGGGGTACCACAAGGTTCCATCTTAGGCCCAGTACTCTTCAATATATTCATAAACAACTTAGATGAGGGAATAGAAGGGGAACTTATCGAATTTGCAGACGATACTAACCTAGCAGGAATAGCCAACATCCTAGATGATAGGCTCAAGATCCAGATGTGATCTTGACAGAGTTGAACACTGGGCCCTAACTAACAAAATGAAATTCAATGTAGAGAAAAATAAAGTCTTACCCTTAGGCAAGAAAAACCAAAAGTACACATATAAAAATTGGGAGGAAGCAGGCTTAATAGCAGTAACTCTGAGAGGGATCTTGGAGTCTTAGTGTACAACCAATTAAATATGAACTTATAGTATGCCAATGCAATCCTAAATTGCATTAACAGAGGGATTCAATCAAGATCACATGGTTACAAGTATGCCATCAACGCCTGAATGTCCCATAATAGATGGTGTAATTGAAAGAGTGCTTTCAGTGAGAGGTTAATCTGAGGGCAGAATATATCAGGTATTTATCAGATATGTCCAGGAGTGACAGAATGTCTGTAGAAAGTGTGATCCTTTTTCACCTGCTGCAGATGCTTCCAACATTGAAAGTCCTGATACATATGCAAGGACACAGAAGATATTTCTGAACCTCAGCTACTGATCTTTGTATATGCAAATTACAACAGGTAAATAGAAAAAGTCCATCTCTGTTCTGATAATTTGTGTGTGTGTGTGTGTGTGTGTGTGTGTATACACTTGTATGCTACCAGTATTACTCATATATTTTCACTGAGAAAGTCTTCCTGACTGAATTTTGCTTAGGCAAAATATAAGTTGTGTCCATGCTTTTTCTCAAACACCTTCTCAGCAGGTCTTCAAACCTAAGCTGTATTATGTTCACATTGTCTAGCACAGGGGTCACCAACCTTTCAGACCTCAGGGACCATCAAATTCATAATTTTAAATCCCGCGGACAACTAATATGAAATTTTTAAAAAGATAAATAGTATTTAGTACAATATAAAAAATGCAAATAATTTTTCTGCGGACCACCAAAATTTTCTCGCGGACCACCAGTGATCCATGGACCACCAGTTGGTGACTGCTGGTCTAGAAGTCAATAAAGTTATGTAACTTAACTGCAGTCAAATATTGACCCAACCTGGGGGAAAAAAAGCAAATCACATCAACTTGTACATCTGTACATCAACTGCCTGACCCCTGCCCTGTCCTTTTTCCAATGACACTTTTAAATTTTGGTCAGATTTTGTTACTCAATACTACAAAATTGCCAAGCGATACAACCACCACCTGGAGCTTTCTTACATTGTGTCAAAGCATTGGACTGTCCTACCCAGAATGACTGTTCTGTAATGTCAGAATTCCCTACTGCTTCAGACAAGAGAGATTCTTCCCCCCATTCTGCTATTTGAGACCCTTGGAGAAAGACTGAGGAAGACACAGCCTCAGCCTGGAGTGTGTGCACGCAAAGCAAGTGTTTTGTGGCAGTGTTCAGATCATTACAAGGCCGTCTTTCCCCTCAGCAAGGACTCACCGTGGCATCTTGTCCAGAATAGTGTCTGATGAGACGAGGCCCACCTGGATGCCGCAAATAGAACTGACTAACATCATAAACCTTTCGATCGATGACCAGCCATCTCTCTTCCTTCAAGCCTCCATTGCCTGTGCGGAGCCCCACTTCATCCCAGGTGAAGAGCCGTGGGACCCCTGGCTCAATCTCTGGCTTTCCTGCACTGGCTCCTGACTGAGGGGGCATCCTGGCTGGAAGCACTGAGGGATGCTGCTCCACTAACTCCTGAGGTGTTATTTTTTTTAGCCTGTGGGAAGTGGAAGCGACTCTATCTTTTCATTCTGTTAAATGTTGCAGCCAACTTTATATACACCTCTATTAGCCACCCACACTGCCATTAACCTTCTGTTGCTCCAGATGTACTCTTGCCCTGCTTCCTTCTCCTCCCACCTGTAGGAGGCATATCTTCTTTCGGAGAGCATGGAGAGTATTAGAGTATCAAGTTGGATTAATGAAGATATTATTGTTCAGGTTAAAAAAAAACAATAAAAAATAGAATAATAAACAACTGTGTAAAATATTCTGGGTAAGAATTGAATAAGTTCCATAACAGTTCTTTACAGGAGTTTGGCAGCCTCATCACCAACAGTTACTTTTAAAGGGCTTCCTTCTGTACATACCAAAAGCAGAAAAGCAGAGAATTGGGAAGCCCGTTCAGGAAGAGAAGTATTGCAAAGAATTTGTATTTAATAAGGCTGCTTCCAAAACTCTAAATCCTTCTAGGCATGGGAATGCTCCAACTATTCACTTTTTCAAGTACATTATCACCTCTAATTTCATTCCCGATATCAGTGCATTTTCAAATGGTAGAAACACCATTTGAAACACCAGAAACATAGTTGTGAATTGAAGAAAAGACATACAAATGAGAGGAGAACATGCAACTATCTGCCTCCTTGAAGCTTTGTGTTATGAATGTCTATTCCAACCAGCAGAGCTAATAGCCAGGGATTAAAAGAGCTATAGTCTAAAGTTTCTAGAAGACTGCTAACATGCTGTGAACTTGTCTGAAAGTTTAATTTTAGATCCTGACTATCTCCCCATCTCAGTCCTGTTCTGCTGCCTCATTGTGACGGTAGGGTGCAGGACTCCAGTGTTTCTCGAATGAATGAACGAAGAATCCTGGGAGTATATAGGATTAGATTCTCCTACCAAAATCAACAAAAGTTATAAATGTCGTCTCAGCTGCCCAGTTAAACAAGGAGGTACCTATATCAGGGAACAGCAGTGTAAAATATAGAAGGTAGATTATCAATTAGTAACAAGGACAAAGCAATAACTTCATACTTAGAGAATGTAATGGAAAACCACATGGATAGATAAGATAAAGTGATTGAGAAAATAATGATAGGTAATCATTATTTATTTATTTTATTTATTTATTTAAATGGATTTATATGCCGCCCAACTCCCAGGGGACTATCAGGGCATATCCCAGGGGATAATGATTATCTATCATTATCATTTATGGAGTCAGATAATGAACATAATATGGAGAAAGAGTATATATCTTGCAGACTACATAGTGCTTATGAGGCAACTAGATTAAAAGATTATAATATTTATAATTAATACTACCTGATTAGAGACTATATTACAAAGCAGCCTCCCTGACCTGGTTAAGAGAATAGATAAATCTAAAAAACAGATGATTATTACTACTAGAAGGCCATGACCTACAGAAAGGATGGCATGCCCACTTGTGAGATGTCGGAAATAAACCACAGAAATACTTTAATAGATATCTAATCAGAAATTCTTTGCTGAAAACTTGGTATGAAATCAAAAAGAACCACTATTTGAAAATCCCCAATTGGCTTTCCACCATGGAGGCTTTGACCTACCCAAAATTAATGGACACAACCAAAATGATCAAATACAAAGATATATTAGATCCATCTGGGAAATTAAAAAGTAGGGAAGAATTGGCAAAACAAGGTATAAAAATTGACTGGTGCCCCTATCTACAATTACAGTCAAGATACAAAAAGGATATAGAAGGGATTGGCATTGACATAGAAATTCAACAATTGAACAAACTTCTGACGGGCCCAGAAGAAAAAATTATCTCTAAATTATATAATTACCTATTAGAATATGACAAAATGGAGGATATAGTAAAGGGACCAATGATTGCATGGGCAAGGAATATTGGCCACAATATACACTTGGCTAACTGGGAGCAAACCTGGAATAGGAACTATAAAATAATGAAATCAGTAGCCTGTAAGAAAAATTATTACAAAATGTTTTATCGGTGGCCCCTGGCCCCAACGAGATTGGCTAAAATATATTCAAATTTAAAACCAGCTTGTTGGAAATGTAAAAAAGACTTAGGCACCTTCTTTCACATGTGGTGGATGTGTCCTGAAGTGAGAAGTATTGGGAGAAAATACACAATTGGTTGCAAGGCATAACAGGAAGAACGATACAATATACCCCTGATTTTTTTATTAGGAATAATTAGAAGGCAATACCTTAAAAATATTAAATACTTAACATTGCATATTGTGACAGCGGCAATGATTGCGTACGCACAACATTGGAAGGGCACCCAAGTGACTTCGGAGAATGCAATAATGGAAAAGATATATGACTGTGCAGAGATGGACAGATTAACTATTGAACTGAAAGGACAAAAAGATTCGGAATACTACGACGTATAGACAAAATGGTATGATTGGACCAAAAAAAGAAAGTTTGAGAGACAATGTGGGACGAGGACGCAAGATCTTATAAATATGAATAAGTAATGTATAACTCATATAAATTTAATAACAATGTACAAATATGGGTAGAAATGTTATGATGTTTAAAATGGAAAAATTAATAAAGAAATTATATTAAATAATAATAATATTTAGTTGCCACTCTTGCCATACAGTGAAAGAAATTCCAAAGATGCAAAGATACTTACATTGGGAACATGAAAGAAAAAAAAGCATCAATGTGGGAAAGTTCAATACGGTAAAAAATGGAATGAATTCATTTAATATATGAGGCATCAGCTGAAAGAGACTCAAATTGGATGTTTGGCTTGCCCTTATAACCAGGAAAGAAACAGCAAGGGCTATACTTGGGTACATTGCAGTCAAGATGATTAGACTTCCTAGACAACATTTTAAAATGACAGAGATCCAGAGTTATGATCTAACCCGTGATGCAGAAAAGGTATCTGACAAGTTTTGTGGTGAACTTCAGTCCTGGCAGAAACTAGAAACTGGAAGTGTTACCTAAAATTGTATTTTGTATTACATTGTAAAAGCAAGGAGGGAAATATAACTGAACTATATAATCTACAAAATAGAAATGAAACCCTAAAATGGTTCATCAGTTTCTTCCAATCCAGTTATTTCTCTGGATTTCCCCAATCTCCAAACCATCAAAGCAATGCCTATATACATGCCTATCACCAGATGAAATACACAGAAGTAACATTGACTATATTAGTGTCACAAAGAAGAGCTCAGTTATAACAATAAAGACATAACTAGAGGCTAATGGCAAACAGACCATGAACTTCAAGTTCATGCTCATATGCAATTTCCAAGTCAAGTTAAAGAGGAAGATTGGAGACAGCTATTTGCTGTCATCTCTTGAGAATATATCACCATTTTTAAGGATAACATCAGAAACTGCTTGGAAGTCCTAAGCCTCCTCATTGATAGAAAGGAACTATGGAATTAAATCAAAGAGATTGTTAAGGATACAGTATATGTAAAAGAGACAGCCAAAGACCAAGGGACAGAAGAAAATAAATGGGGTATTAGAATTTAGTAAGGCTGTATTACTATCATTCTTCTCGTCTTTCCTATTACCTATCTCATTTTCTACTTATGACTACAACTTTGTTGCTTGTATCTTTACGATTTATATTGTTTTATTTAGTTTCCTAGTATGAGTTATATTGATTGCTTATTTAGTATCCTATGACTATCACTAAGTGTTGTATCTTATGATTGATGATGAATGTATTTTATGATGACTGTGATCATGATTTATCACTTATAGCTTTTATGTACACTGAGAGCTTATGCACCGAAGACAAATTCCTTGTGTGTCCAATCACACTTGGCCAATAAAGAATTCTATTCTATTTTAATTGTAGAAATTATCAAGAAGAGAAATTGTCAATAAGGCAAAGGCAAAAAAGATAAAGATCTCAAGAAGCAACTTAATAAAGGATTTCAGAAAGTTTTAGAAGAGATAGCAAGCAGTAAAACAATGACTTCTGTAAAAGCATCAGTCTAACACATTAACAGAAAGTAAATTATAAGTTAGTTTTGGCATATATAACATAGGCAATATTTCATTGATTCCCCCACAATTAGCTTTCCCTTCTCCATTAGCTTTCATTCTCCAGCCATTAGCCAAAGCTACCTATTGTCTGCTTTTAAACATTTTTATAAACAATTTCCTATCGTTAGTGATCCATTGGGTAGCTCCACTATCTATTACCCATTTATCATTCCTTGCTGTACTTCTAACTGTATGCATAGTAACTCCTAAACTTTGTTTGTTACTCTTTCTACAATAACGAGCTATATGCCCTTTAGTACCACAATTATAACATTTCTTAACATAATATGCATCTGAAGATCTTCTTTCTTCATCTTTATTCTTCTGCACTCCTGATCTCATTACCCTTCTGTCCTCACGTCATCTTGATTCTTCAAGCAATCTCCCTGTTATCCCAGTTAATGTTAGTTCCTCTCTGGGCAACACTTCAAAAGAAGATACGTAATTGTCAGAGCTTTCACTATCACGCACATAAATCTGCTGTAACTTATTCCAACACCTGGCAGCCAATTTCTCTTGCCTAACGTGGACAAGTTGCTGGTCTTTCAGTGTTAGAATAACGATACTTAAGGCTCTTTCATTGTCACAATTGAAATCTTCAATCTTCTTTGCATCATCATCATCATCAGGATCCAAAGAAGACATATCAGGGGGATTGTTAACTATGTTCCACAGTCCTTCATTCCTCAATAACATCTTGCACTTAGTTGACCAGGATACATAGTTTGTTCCATCAAGCTGGCTTATCATTGATAAATATGATGCTCTTCCTTGTGCCATTATTTCTGCTTCCACGTTACTTCTTCGGAATAATTAGAATTCAATATCTTGCCAACAACACACCACTTGTAGATAAGGTTCTGGCACTGACTACTGCTCTGGCACTGGGCCCATAACCAATGTTAAGGAAGGGATCTGCAGAGTTCAGTGCCTACGAAGCGGCATGGGTGGTTGCGGCTTGATAAAGTCAATAACTGATAACTTGTTGTAACAAATAAGTTTTACTCAAACTAAACAGCACAATAACAAAACAGTCCATTCTCTACTTATCTCTAGTAGAACGCTTTAACTTCTTTGTACGTTATATTCTTTAGTTCTTCACACACAGTGAGTACCTTCACACACAGTGAGTACCTTCACACACAGTGAGTAACAAACAATCAAGCAAACCTCTCTCTTTCTCTCTATCAAGCCAAGCTGCGAGCACTCCTCCTATGCGCTTACTTGCTCTCCTTTTATAGTCGTCAACAAACAAACCTTGATTCCCTTAAAGTAACAATGACATATTCTACAAGCTTGCATTTCATTTTCACTTCTTCTATTAGGAAACCCAATCTGGTTAGTTATAACCTTAACAAGTCTTAATCTTGATTATGGAGTTACAGCCAGAAAACACAATGTACATCAAATATGTGATGAAAGAATTTCAAAAGATGGAGATATTTCTGCAGAGGGAGGATTTGTGGACAGTTGTAAGCAATCCTCTAATAGATCTCAATGAGGAACTGCAAAAGCAAAATGAAAAAACACTAGCCAGCATAATTTTGTGCTTGGAAGATAGTCAGGTAATATATGTTTGTGGGATAACATCTACTAGAGAATACTGATTTGCCTTGCACAGAATTTATGTAAGAGAGACAGCAAGCACAAAGTAACTCTGACCAGAAAATTTTATAGAGCAAGGCTAAAGTCTGGACAAAGTTTGTCAGATCACATCCAATTCATGAGGAAAACCTTCCTTGAATTAGGAGAGCGAGGAATTGTGTTTTCAGAAGCACACAAAATATATGTTGTGCTAAGTTCCCTGGATGATACTTGGGATGTGTTAGTAGCAAGCCTCGAATCCATGGACGAGCATGAGTTAGGTGACTGGGAGGCTTTTGGAAAAATAATAGAAAAGTTTAGACAGAAACATTGCATGTGGGAGAAACTATTTATGTGGTAATAGAAACCAGCAAAGACACTAAAGACATTTGGTTGTTGGACAGCAGGGCAAGTGAGCATATTGTAAATAACCCAAATCTTTTTTTCCAGTCTGGGACCAGCTGATGAGAAATATGTAAGCCTGGCAAATGGTAATCATTGTTTTATACAGGGGCAAGGAACAGTATATGGATCATGTATTGATGAGTCATTTGATCAGGTTTTATGTGTAACAGATTTAGATCACAATTTGCTGAGTTTGTCATGCTTAGACAATGAAGGGTATGATGTAATTTTTCCAAAGGGTACAGGTAAGGTCATAAAGAATAAAGAGTGTGTGTACAAGGTTTGAAACTGAACAATTTATATGTTTGAACTGCAAGAAAACTTGTGTCAGTGTGCAAACAATCTTTCAAATGAACCGACACATAATGGGTGTGCACATTTATTACACAGAAGGCTGGGTCATGCAAGCTTTAAAGTTTTACAGAAAATGCCTGACCTGGCTGTAGGTTTAAGTGTAAAAAAATGTGACAGCTATTTGGATTGTGCTATTTGCAAAGAGGCCAAATCAAAAGTATATCCAATCAGCAAAAGAAGTCATAGGAAACCTGACAGGATTTTTCAGTTACTACATACTGATTTAATTGGCTCTTTATCCTCATCAATGGAAGGGGCCAAATTTGCTTTGGTAATTCTTGATGATTTCTCAAGATATGGGTTTTGTTATTTATTAAAAAGCAAAACAGAAACATTCCAAAAATTTAAGCAGTGCGTAATGTTTGTAGAGAGGAGGTATAATCAAAGTGTATGTCAACTGCAGACAGACAGAGGAATAGAGTTCATGTCTAACATGTTTTAGCTGTAGGTGAGAAAGAAAGGCATAACCTAGTGGTTCCCAAACTTTTTCAGTCCTACAGTGAGGATGAGTTTGGTGCTACAAGCTCATCCTCACTGCCCCACCCCCATCCCCTTCAGATGGGCGTGGCTCGGTGGTCAGGTGACTGGGTGGGCATGGCCAACTTGTAAAATGTTGTGAAATTCACTTAACAACGCTCTTGCTTAGCAACCAAAATTTTTGGGCTCAATTGTGGTCATAAGTCTTTCTTTCTTTCTTCTTTCTTTCTTCTTTCTTTCTTTCTTTCTTTCTTTCTTTCTTCTTTCTTTCTTTCTTTCTTTCTTTCTGTCTGTCTGTCTGTCTGTCTGTCTGTCTGCCTTCTTTCTTCCTACCATCTTTCTTTCTTTCTGTCTGTCTGTCTTCCTTCCTACCTACCATCTTTCTTTCTTTCTTCTCTTTCTTTCTTTCTTTCTTTCTTTCTTTCTTTCTTTCTTTCTTTCTTTCTTTCTTTCTTTCTTCTTTCTTTCTTTTTCTTTCTTTTCTTTCTTTCCCTCTCTCGCTTTTTTCTCTTTCTTCCTTCCTTCCTTCCTTCCTCCCTCCCACCCAACCTTCCTCTTCTTTCTTTCTTTCTTTCTTTCTTCTTTCTTTCTTTCTTTCTTTCTTTCTTCTTTCTTTCTTTCTTTTCTTTCTTTCTTTCTTTCTTTTCTTTTCTCTTTCTTTCCCTTTCTTGCTTCTTTCTCTTTCCTTGCTTTTCTCTTTCTTCCTTCCTTCCTTCCTTCCTCCCTCCCACCCAACCTTCCTCTTCTTTCTTTCTTTCTTCTTTCTTTCTTTCTTTCTTTCTTTCTTTCTTTCTTTCTTTCTTTCTTTCTTTCTTTCTTTCTTTCTTTCTTTTTCTTTCTTTTCTTTCTTTCCCTCTCTCGCTTTTTTCTCTTTCTTCCTTCCTTCCTTCCTCCCTCCCAACCTTCCTCTTCTTTCTTTCTTTCTTTCTTTCTTCTTCTTTTCTTTCTTTCTTTCTTCTTTCTTTCTTTCTTTCTTTCTTTCTTTCTCTTTCTTCTTCTTTCCTCCTCATCCTCTTTTTCTTCTTTCTTTCTTTCCTTTCCTTCTCTTCCCTACCTTTCCCTTCTTCTTTCTTTCTTTCTTTCCTTTCTTTCTTCTCTTTTCTTCTTCTCTCTTTCTTTCTTTCTTCTTTCTTTCTTTCTTTCTTTCTTCCTTCTCTCGTTTTTTTCTCTTTCTTCCTTCCTTCCTCCTCCAACCTTCCTTCTTCTTTCTTCTTTCTTCTGTCTTTCTTTCTTTCTTTCTTATCTTTCTTTCTTTCTTTCTTTCTTTCTTTCTTTCTTTCTGCCTTCTTCCTTCCTTCCTTCTTCCTTCCTTCTGTCTTTCTTCTTTCTGTCTTCTTTCTTTCTTCCTCTCTTCTTCTTCTTTCTTTCTTTCTTTCTTTCTTTCTTTCTTTCTTTCTTTCTTTCTTTCTTTCTTTCTTTCTTTCTTTCTTTCTTTCTTTCTTTCTTTCTTTCTTTCTTTCTTTCTTTTCTTTCTCCCTGCAAACCAATCCCACCGGGGCTCCTTTCTCCCTCGCCCAGCCCTCTTCCAAGATGCTGAGTCCTGAAGTGAAGCCTGGAAGAGCATTGCACTTCATGGTCCTGGCTGGGGGTCACTCCCAGGGGAACCGCGCCAAACGGGTTAGGTGGGTGGGTTGCTCCCCTCCCCTCGAGGAAAGAAGGAGAATCTGTCACCGTCTCCCGCAGGGCTCCTGTCACCCGACTGAATCCCCGACCGCGGTGCCCGGCAGGGTTAACAGATGTGGGAGGGAAGGAGAGTGTGCGCTACAGCCGCCGTCGCAGCTATCGCCGCTCCGGTGTGTCCTTTGCACAGGGCGCTGCATGTGCAAAGTCTCCCCCGGTCGCTGTGGCTGCACCAGGGAGCCCATGTCCTGGTCAGCGATGGAGATGCTGCCATGACAACCAATCAGTGGGCGCGTGCGGGATGGACCGCCGGAGCAGAGGCATCCAGCGAGAGGGGCGAGAGGCGCGGGGATGCCAGAAGTGGTGGCATCGGTGGCAGGCTCCTGCCTGCATCTCCTGCCCACCCGCCTCTTGCCTTAAGCCGCCGGCTGGCAGTGGTGGCCACAGCCCTTCCCAGCAGCGGAGCCAGATAAGCCCAGATGGCCAAGGAGACCGAGACGCAGGGCATTGTTGGGGCTTCAGGGTTCCTTCGGCCGCTTGGCTGGAGAACGAGGGAGCATCTATGCGGAGGGAAAAAGCCCCAGCCGGGGTGCCTCCCGTTTCCTTCAGCTCCATTTCCCGAAGTGCTCCGCTACTCCTCACCCATGTCAGGGACTCTGCCTCGCCCACATCCTCCTGCCTGCCTCCTCGGTGGTAACCACGCTCAGGCAGCGTCGCATCCCCTGTCCCACAAAGGCCCCGCAAAGGTAACGGAGCCGAAGCTGGGAAAGTGAGAGGGGCATCGGGGGCCGGGCTGGGCTGGGCTGGACACCGACCTCGGAAGGCAAGTGGGTGTGGGGGACTGCCAGGAAGGCTGCATGGAAGGCCTCCAAGCATGGCAGGGCTTGCGGGGAAGGGAATAGGCTGTTACCCCCCTTTGCACTGCCCCAACATGCTTTCCTGCCTTCCACAGTGGCCTTCTGCTTGCCTGCCTTCACACGCTGGCCACGGGGACACCGGGAGAGCCCTGTGGAAGGCAGGAAAGCATGTCAGGGCTGCAGGCCACGGGGAATGGAGTAGGAAAGGCAGGCTGGGATGGTGGGGGGTTGCAGGGGCAGCTAGGTGGGCCGCGACTTCGCAGGCTTACCTGGAAGACAGATCAGGGGTGCAGCGCTTCAGGGCAGGCAAGCTGCAGAGCAGAGACTGGGTGGGGCAGGACAAGGGAGCAGCGACCGGGGTGTTGGCGAGGTGAGGTGAGGCGCTGGTAAGGTGATGTGCTGGTGAAGGGAGTGTCCATGTCGCAAAGGGGAACAACTTATATAGGCCGGGGGGTGGGGTGGGTGGCCCGGAAGTGCCACGTGGTGGGAAAAGCGGCGAGCAGGCAATTGGTGTATATGGGCAGCGTGCATGCGGGGACAACACTGGTTTGGGGGCGTGGCCAGCCAGCTGTCGCTACCGGTATGGCAAACCACCTGCTGCCCCCTGGCCCCACTTAGCGCCCCCTGCCACCACTCTTGCCTCTTAGCGCCCCCCTAAGTCATCCCCCCAGGGAGCGGTACCACCCACTGGCATAACCCATATAAAAATGAACCCCTACACTCCAGCAGAGAATGGAGTTCCTAAATGCAGGAATGGAGTATTACAAACTATGAAAGATGCATTACTAGCAGATACAGGAATGAGTAAACTATATTGTGGTGTGGCAATTTTAACTGCCAATTATTTGATCAATAGACTATGGAGTTCAGCAATTAATAAAACTTCATATGTTACATGTTATATAAAAGACAACCATCTTTGGCACATTTAAGAACCCTTGACAGCAGTGCACAGGTGCACATTCCCAAAACAATTAGGGGAAAGGCAGGGATGGGTTCCAAAATTTTTTACTACCACTCTGAGGGCGTGGCTTAATTTTGTGGTCATGGATTAATTTTGTGGTCATGACTTAATTTTGTGGGAGTGGCTTGACAGTCATGTGACTGGGTGGGCATGGCTTGGTGATCATGTGACTAGGTGGTCATGTGACTGGGTGGGAGTGGCCAACTTGATGTCACTTACATCAAGGGTTAGAGTTAGGGTTAGAGTGCCTGGCCTCTCCCTCACCTCAAAGGCCTCAACAAGATACAATTTCCCTG
>JALIGW010000136.1:435052-510876 GCA_023053685.1 Diadophis punctatus similis | reverse complement strand
GTTTCTGTGTCTGTTTCTGTTTCTGTGTCTGTCTCTCTCTCTCTCTCTCTCTCTCTCTCTCTCTGTTCTCTCTCTCTCTCTCTCTCTCTCTCTCTCTCTCTCCTCTGTCTCTGTCTCTGTGTCTGTTTCTGTCTCTGTGTCTGTCTGTCTGTCTCTCTGTTCTCTCTCTCTCTCCTCTGTCTCTCTGTTTCTGTGTCTGTTTCTGTTTCTGTGTCTGTCTGTCTCTCTCTCTCTCTGTTCTCTCTCTCTCTCTCTCTCTCTCTCTCTCTCTCCTCTGTCTCTGTCTCTGTGTCTGTTTCTGTGTCTGTTTCTGTGTCTGTCTGTCTGTCTGTCTCTCTGTTCTCTCTCTCTCTCCCCCTCTGTCTCTCTGTCTGTGTCTGTTTCTGTTTCTGTCTCTCTCTCTCTCTGTGTTCTCTCTCTGTCTCTCTGTCTCTGTCTCTGTCTCTGTCTCTCTCTCTCTCTCTCTCTCTCTCTCTCTCTCTCTCTCTCTCTGTCTTTCTCTCTCTCTCTCTTTCTCCCCATTTGTGTTTTTTCAACTTGTGCAGCCAGAAAAGGTTTGTGAAAGCCTGCCTTAGCAGATGGAGCCAGAAGTGCTCTTGAAGGGTGAGGCTTTCCCTACAAGTAAATCAGAAATCCATCCAAGCAGGTGATGTTTCTGCTTTGCGCCACAGTGACCCCTTCAGCCTATGGACCCTGACTATCTCTATGGTCTCTCTAGGAAATGGCCATGGGCCTTCACTGTGGCTGGAAAAATGGCTTTCTTTATTTGCAATGTGGCATTTTAATTGCCAGCAAGCTTTGTCCTGCAACATCAGATGAGAACGGAGAGAATTCCACGACTGGTTTAATGACCAGTTTAAAATGGAATTAGGCAGCTGTCAAAAGACTGCTTGGGCCTGGTCTTATTATAGCCCCATTATGGAAGGAAAAGAAAGAGAAAAAGAGAAGGCGGGAGAGAGGAAAAGAAACAGAAGAAGAGAAGGAAGGAGAGAGGGAGAGAGGAAAAGGAAGAGAGAAAAGGAAGGAAGGGAGGAAGGAAAAGAAAGAGAAGGAAGGAGGAAAAGGTGGAGGGAGAAAAAGAAAGAGAAAGAGAAGGAAGAAAGGAGGAATGAAGGAAGATATGAAGGGAAAGAGGGAGAGAGGAAAAGAAAGAGAGAATAGGAAAGGAAGGAAGGAAGGAAATGAAAAAGAAGGAAGTGGAAGGAGAAAACAGAAAGAGAGGGAAGAAAGGAATGGAGGAAGTTATGAAGGGAGGGAGGGAGGAAAGAAGGGAAGGAGGAAGGAAAAGAAGAAAGGGAAGGAAGGAATAGAAAGATAAAGAGCAAAGACAAAAAAGAGATTGAGAAAGATCAAAGAAAGGAAGGAAGGAAAAGAAAGCATCCCAGAGAAAGAAGAAAGGAAAAGAAAGAGAGAAGGAAGGAAGGCAGGAAGGAAGGCAGGAAGGAAGGAAGGAAGGAAGGAAGGAAGGAAGGAAGGAAGGAAGGAAGGAAGGAAGGAAGAAGGAAAAGAACATCCAGGAAGAAACCTTCCTTCCTCCAGTCCCCTGTCTCATCGTTCACAATATAAATTGGACCTCATCTTAAATTTGAAACCACCAGGGATCCCAGCATCTTATCTTTTACAGGCAAGCAATGTTTAGACATGAACGGTATGAGAATTAATGGCCTGATAAAAATAAAGCCGCATCCATCAGTCATAAACCAAGTTGCTATGGCAAGGCAGAGCGCCAGACAACGTCTGGAGGGTGGGAGATTTTTCCTCTGGTCAGTCTGAAATCCGTCGGATGATCCGTGACTACAGGCTGCCATTAAAACCTACCTGACAGCCTGTATTAATTGCCCGTCTTTATATTTATATCAGCCGCGCCATCACACTTTCCAACTTAGCCGGCCAACAATCCACATTCATCATTTCTCGAACAGGACCACGGACAGCTCTTCCTTTCCCCCTTAACACCATCTGATGTCCTTCCGAGTTTTGTACCAACGCTTGCTTGGCTGGGGAAGATGGGGATTGTCATCTACATATTTGAAGGGCATTGTGGTTTGGAAAAAAAAAAGTACCTTAAGGAAAACTTAGGTTAGGAGCTGAGATAGCGCAGTGGTTAAAAGCAGCATTGCGACCTTCAGCTGATTGCTAGTTCAGCAGTTCAAATCTCACTAGGCTCAAGGTTGACTCAGCCTTCCATCCTTCCGAGGTGGGTAAAATGAGGACCCAGATTGTTGGAGGCAATATGCTGAACTCTGTAAACCGCTTAGAGAGTGCTGTAAAGCACTATGAAGCGGTATATAAGTCTAAGTGCTATTGCTATTGCTATTGCTATTGCCATAGATAAAACGCAAATGTGACTACAGTTTATGACAAACTAGAATTTGTGGTGCCCAGAATTGTGGGTTGAACACAGTGGTGGGTTTCTACCAGTTCGCCCCAGTTCAGGCATACTGGTAACAGAGGCGGGGGAAGCTCCGCCTACCCACCCGGACATCATCACGGATGCTCTGCGCATGCGCAGAAGCAGCGCACGCACACCTCTGAATTGGTAGAAACGGTAACTGAAACCCATTACTGGTTGAACAGTCTTTATTCGGTATAAATCGGAATGCTGTAATTAAAAAGATACATGGGTGGGGGGGCCATGCAGTTTCCCATAAAATGGCTATAAACACTGCTTTGGGAATAAGCAAGCTGAGAATAAATTTATTTTTATTTATTTATTTTTAAAATAATTTTTATTGAACATTTTTTTACATTAAAAACAGACTTGAAAATTTATTCAAATGTATTCCTACTTTACAACAATTTCACGTCGCTAATACATTTTAAATTTTACAATATCTTTCTCTTTCGTTTTTCATTTCTATTATATACATATATTTCACAATTCTATTTATATACATCATATACATATATAATATATTAGTGTACTCTATTTCCACCATATTTTCTATTTCCCTTTTATTTGTTTATATTTAATACATTCTAATAACCCCTTTATCTTCTTTTTTACATTGTTCTCTTATCCTTTATCTCTCTTCTCTAACCACTCGTACCACTTTTCCCATATTTTACAATATTCTGTTTCCTCTTTTTCTTGTATTTCCTTTGTAAGTTTATCCATTTCAGCACACTCTAAGATCTTTCTAATCAAGTTTTCTTCTGATGGCATATATTTATTTTTCCAATTTTGAGTGAATATTATTCTTGCAGCAGTTATCACATGTATTATTAAATATTGTATTTCTTTTTTTATAAGTTTCAGGTAATATTCCCAATACAAATATTTAAATTCCACTGCTATCCTTTGTACCTATAGGGTAGCGGTGTCAAACTCAAGGCCCACGGGCCGAATCTGGCCCACAATGTGGTCGGATCCAGCCCGCGGGGGCCATCCTGGTCTACCCAATGCAAAGAGGAAAGATGGCGGCGTCCATGGACCAGCACTGACCGAACCAGTTCCATGATGTCATTGTGACATCACCAGCGGGTTGCTACCAGTTCGGGCGAAACTGTTGTAGATGATTCCTGTTTTTTTCTTCTGGGGTTGCTGGGTCTTTTGGTCTGCTTAGGATGTTTGCAAGGGCTTGAGTCGGCTTGTGACTGGGGAAAAAAATGCAACCAGGGGCATAAAAGGTGGCTAAAATTACAAAGAAGGTGGATGTATTGTTTTATTTGGCTTATCCAAACAAATCGAGCAATTGTGATTTACTACGGGTGGAAAAACACAGGAAAACAAACACGATAAGGTCTTGGCATGAAATGCTCTGTTTTTTTGCTTATTGTTCTCCTGTTTGTGTTTTCTTCTCTTCTTTTGTTCATGTCTCATCATGGCTCTAGAAGAGCTAGTGAGCCGAGATGGATAAATTAAACTTCTTTGATTAGAGAAATGACATTAGCGGCTTTTATTAGTGACTGAAAACCTCAGATGGACTTTTTGCATTAAAAAAAGGGGGAAATGAGCGTGTGATTTATGGCTTTGATGATGAGACAGGATGGATTGTAGAAAGAAAAGAGACCTGATGGAACTCTAGAGAGAGATTATGATATAATTGCACTTAATAATTGCTGGGAAGAAGATTGGAAGTTACGGTACTTCTTTGTGTTTTTTCCCCTTTTCTATTCTTCTTCAACTTTTTTTCTGTTCTTGCACTTTTGGCTTTCTTTCTGCTTTCTTTTTTCTTCCTTACTTCATATTAGTTTGTATTCATTTTTATCTTTTTTCTCTATCTATCTCCGCCTCTCTGTCTGTTTCTCTGTCTCTCTATATTTCTGTCTCTGTCTATCCCTCTCTTTCTATCATATTTATCTATCGTATCGCTTTCTCTATTATCCATCTATTATCTCTCTCTTTTTTCTCTATCTATCTATCTATCTATCTATCTATCTATCTATCTATCTATCTATCTATCTATCTATCTATCTATCTATCTATCTATCTATCTATCTATCTATCTATCTATCTATCTACCTATCTACCTACCTACCTACCTACCTACCTACCTACCTACCTACCTACCTACCTATCTGTTTGGTGGTGAACATTTTTTTTCTTAACTTTTTAAATTCTTTTAACATTGTTTTTAATCATTGTTTATTGTTCAGTGTTCTTGAACAACGTTGTACGCCGCCCTGAGTCCCTCGGGAGTAGGGCGGCTTAGAAGAACCAAATAAATAATAATAATATCTATCTATCTATCTATCTATCTATCTATCTATCTATCTATCTATCTATCTATCTATCTATCTATCTATCTATCATCTCTCCCTCCCCCTCTCTCTCCATCCACCCATAGCTATCTCTATCTATCTATCTATCTATCTATCTATCTATCTATCTATCTATCTATCTATCTATCTATCTATCTATCTATCTATCTATCTATCTATCTATCTATCTATCTATCTATCTATCTATCTATCTATCTAATCTACCTACCTACCTACCTATCTACCTACCTATCTGTTTGGGGGTGAACATTTTTTTTCTTAACTTTTTAAATTCTTTTAACATTGTTTTTAATCATTGTTTATTGTTCAGTGTTCTTGAACAACGTTGTACGCCGCCCTGAGTCCCTCGGGAGTAGGGCGGCTTAGAAGAACCAAATAAATAATAATAATATCTATCTATCTATCTATCTATCTATCTATCTATCTATCTATCTATCTATCTATCTATCTATCTATCTATCATCTCTCCCTCCCCCTCTCTCTCCATCCACCCATAGCTATCTCTATCTATCTATCTATCTATCTATCTATCTATCTATCTATCTATCTATCTATCTATCTATCTATCTATCTATCTATCTATCTATCATCTCTCCCTCCCCCTCTCTCTCCATCCACCCATAGCTATCTCTATCTATCTATCTATCTATCTATCTATCTATCTATCTATCTATCTATCTATCTATCTATCTATCTATCTATCTATCTATCTATCTATCTATCTATCTATCTATCTATCTATCTATCTATCTATCTATCTAATCTACCTACCTACCTACCTACCTACCTACCTATCTGTTTGGGGGTGAACATTTTTTTTCTTAACTTTTTAAATTCTTTTAACATTGTTTTTAATCATTGTTTATTGTTCAGTGTTCTTGAACAACGTTGTACGCCGCCCTGAGTCCCTCGGGAGTAGGGCGGCTTAGAAGAACCAAATAAATAATAATAATATCTATCTATCTATCTATCTATCTATCTATCTATCTATCTATCTATCTATCTATCTATCTATCTATCTATCTATCATCTCTCCCTCCCCCTCTCTCTCCATCCACCCATAGCTATCTCTATCTATCTATCTATCTATCTATCTATCTATCTATCTATCTATCTATCTATCTATCTATCTATCTATCTATCTATCTATCTATCTATCTATCTAATCTACCTACCTACCTACCTATCTACCTACCTATCTGTTTGGGGGTGAACATTTTTTTTCTTAACTTTTTAAATTCTTTTAACATTGTTTTTAATAATTGTTTATTGTTCAGTGTTCTTGCACAACGTTGTATGCCGCCCTGAGTCCCTCGGGAGTAGGGCGGCTTAGAAGAACCAAATAAATAATAATAATAATAAATATCTATCTATCTATCTATCTATCTATCTATCTATCTATCTATCTATCTATCTATCTATCTATCTATCTATCTATCTATCTCTATCTATCTATCTATCTATCTATCTATCTATCTATCTATCTATCTATCTATCTATCTATCTATCTATCTATCATCTCTATCTATCTATCTATCTATCTATCTATCTATCTATCTATCTATCTATCTATCATCTCTATCTATCTATCTATCATCTCTATCTATCTATCTATCTATCTATCTATCTATCTGTCTGTCTGTCTGTCTATCTATCTATCTATCTATCTATCTATCTATCTATCTATCTATCTATCTATCTATCTATCTATCTATCTATCTATCTATCTATCTATCTATCTATCTATCTATCTATCTATCTATCTATCATCTCTATCTATCTATCTATCTATCTATCTATCTATCTATCTATCTATCTATCTATCTATCTATCTATCTATCTATCTATCTATCTATCTATCTATCTATCTATCTATCATCTCTATCTATCTATCTATCTATCTATCTATCTATCTATCTATCTATCTATCTATCTATCTATCTATCTATCTATCTATCTATCTATCTATCTATCTATCTATCTATCTATCATCTCTATCTATCTATCTATCTATCTATCTATCTATCTATCTATCTATCTATCTATCTATCTATCTATCTATCTATCATCTCTATCTATCTATCTATCTATCTATCTATCTATCTATCTATCTATCTATCTATCTATCTATCTATCTATCTATCATCTCTCCCTCCCCCTCTCTCTCCATCCACCCATAGCTATCTCTATCTATCTATCTATCTATCTATCTATCTATCTATCTATCTATCTATCTATCTATCTATCTATCTATCTATCTATCTATCTATCTATCATCTATCTATCTATCTATCTATCTATCTATCTATCTATCTATCATCTCTATCTATCTATCTATCATCTATCTATCTATCTATCTATCTATCTATCTATCTATCTATCTATCTATCTATCTATCTATCTATCTATCATCTCTATCTATCTATCTATCATCTCTATCTATCTATCTATCTATCTATCTATCTATCTATCTATCTATCTATCTATCTATCTATCTATCATCTCTATCTATCTATCTATCATCTATCTATCTATCTATCTATCTATCTATCTATCTATCTATCTATCTATCTATCTATCTATCTATCTATCTATCTATCATCTCTATCTATCTATCTATCATCTATCTATCTATCTATCTATCTATCTATCTATCTATCATCTCTATCTATCTATCTATCATCTCTATCTATCTATCTATCTATCTATCTATCTATCTATCTATCTATCTATCTATCTATCTATCTATCTATCTATCTATCTATCATCTCTATCTATCTATCTATCATCTCTATCTATCTATCTATCATCTCTATCTATCTATCTATCTATCTATCTATCTATCTATCTATCTATCTATCTATCTATCTATCTATCTATCTATCTATCTATCATCTCTATCTATCTATCTATCATCTATCTCTAGCCATCCATCCCTCTTACTACTTCTTCTTCTTCTTCTTCTTCTTCTTCTTCTTCTTCTTCTTCTTCTTCTTCTTCTTCTTCTTCTTCTTCTTCTTCTTCTTCTTCTTCTTCTTCTTCTTCTTCTTCTTCTTCTTCTTCTTCTGCTTCTGCTTCTGCTTCTGCTTCTGCTTCTGCTTCTGCTTCTGCTTCTGCTTCTGCTTCTGCTTCTGCTTCTGCTTCTCCTTCTTCCATTTAGCTATCAATCCATCTATTTGTTTTTCTCAATAATCTGGACTTATTCTGTGCAAGTTTTCCTGTACAAAATGTAAGCTATTTGGTTGTGCCATTCAGTGTAGGCTGTTCTTGCCTGCGTCTTGTGTCCTGCCACTAGGTATAAAATTCTCTCTGAGGCCACTCTGCATAGCAACTGTGTAGAGTAGTAGCGAGAAAATCCCCTTCCCCTCCCTGCTTAGTTGTGTATGAGAACTCTCAATTTTACAGAAATAGAGAGAGAAACTCCAGGGAAAGATTAATAATTGTGTCCATGCATCCAAGCCCGGATTCCACTCGCTGTAATCCTCAAATCTTCCCAGAAGCTCTATAAATAAATTAGTGCTGGAAACGGAGATTTTGGCCTGCTGGCTCCACAGAGCATTAGCTGAAATATCTGCAAGTTACTTCAGAAACACCGTGGAACCATTCGGGCAGCCTTCTTTGCCAACTCATCTACGAACCCCGTGCCTGCCTTGGTAGCACAGGCTAAACTTGGCTTGTTTTAAATGGTGGATATTTTGTGTGTGGGTGGCTTAGCATGTGCGAATCCAAGCCTTGGAGGAAGTTTATGAATCAATTGACTCACCATGCAGAATATTGGCTAGTCGAATTAAATGCATCTCTGTCTCTATCTTCTCTGTCTCATGTCTAATCTCCATCTCCATCTCTATCTCTTCTATCTCATGTCTAATCTCCATCCCTAATCTCCATCTCCATCGAATCTCCATCTCCATCTCTAATCTCCCATCTAATCTCCATCTCTTTCTCCATCTCCATCTCTTTCTCTCTTCTATCTCATGTCTAATCTCCATCTCCATCTCTAATCTCTAATCTCCATCTCCATCTAATCTTCATCTCCATCTCTAATCTCCATCTCCATCTCTATCTCATCTCATGTCTAATCTCCATCTCTAATCTCCATCTCCATCTCTAATCTCCATCTCTCTCTATTTCTTCTGTCTCATGTCTAATCTCCATCTCCATCTCTAATCTCCATCTAATCTCCATCTCTCTCTCTCTCCTATCTCATGTCTAATCTCCATCTCCATCCCTAATCTCCATCTCCATCTCCATCCCTAATCTCCATCTCCATCTCCATCCCTAATCTCCATCTCCATCGAATCTCCATCCCTAATCTCCATCTCCATCTAATCTCCATCTCCATCTCTAATCTCCATCTCTGTCTCTATCTTTTATCTCATGTCTAATCTCCATCTCTAATCTCCATCTCTGTCTCCATCTCCATCTCTGTTTCTATCTCTATCATCTCTCTGTATCTCCATCTCTCCATCTACATTGTAGAGTTTTCTAAAACTCTGAACTCTAGAGATAAGAAAATGCACCACATCTATTATCTGAATGTCAACCGTATAAGAAAGAGAGACCTTAATATCTCAGACCAGCCGTTAGATGCACAGCCTATTGGGATGCCTATATTAAAACAACATATTTCATGTGCGGTCAGAACCTAAGTATTACGCATCACTTGGCCCCTTTATCTGAACACAAGAGTCCAATTAAGAACTGCATATGTGGATCGGATTGGAGTAAATTATGACATAAAATATGATTTGCACTTTCGTTTCAGTTCTGCCTTTCAGTCTGTTTTGTAACACATGGTCTTTTTATCGTTCTGCATTTTGTATTCCGATATGATCGTAAACTGGCTTTAATGAGCATCTACTGTACTTTGCCATGCTAGAGGGTTCTGTAATTTGATAGATGTACCCTAGATTATTACCCTCTGCGTAATAATCTTTATGCTCCCTAATATCCATCCAATGCTCCTACTCCTTCTTTAAAACTCTTTGTTTTTTTAATATCTACTCTCTGCTTATTAATAAGTACTAGACAAGCCATGTCTCTAAGGGGACGCGGTGGTGCAGAGTGTCAGCGTTCCAAGTAATGCACTCATAGAAAGGAGAACTCCAAGGCAGGTAGACTCCTCAAAGAACAATTTGTTGGATACACCATATTTCACCATACTGGTGAAAACTGACTCTGAAAGTTCCCGCGGTTTTCATCTGATTAAAAAATAAAAGTTTCCCCTTCCCAAAGTCATCAGTCACATGGTCCAATAGAGGTGCTGGCCAGTTGCTTGGTTACTCCACTCCTCCTCTCCCCAGCCGCCTGTTGGAATGTCCTTGGTTCCCACAAGAAAACTTTTCATTTTGACTACAAAACCCCAGCTATCTATTTCCCCCCTACCTGTCCTCTCTTCTTCCTTGTGGGAATCCTGAAGCCTCAAAGATGGCCTCAGCCAGGTTCGCTTCAGGGTTGACACAGAGGCTTAATGACGCTGGAACTGCTGACTAGAAAAGGGTGGTTCGAGTCCAGCTCTGTGAGATGGAGTGAGCTCCCGTTCACTCAATCCCTAGCTCCTGCCCACCCAGCAGTTTGAAAGCATGCAATATCGCGAGTAGATAAATGGGTACCACTTCGGTGGGGAAAAAACCTAGCTACATTTGTATGTGCGGAGAGTAGAAGCTGGTGCTGGACCTGGCTAGACACGAGGCAATGCAACACAAAGGCGAGGCGGGACCGGCAGAGGCGCCCAGAAGAGCCAGCAACCCGAGTGTTGCTAGTTAGCTGGTGTGAAGCTACCATGTTTCCCCGAAAATAAGACCCTGTCTTCTATTTTTTTGAACCCTGAAATAAGTGCTTGGCCTTATTGCCATGCACTCAAAAGCCTGATTGGGCTTATTATCAGGGGATGTCTTATTTTGGGGGAAACAGGGTATCTCTCTCTCTCTCTCTCTCTCTCTCTCTCTCTCTCTCTCTCTCTCTCTCTCTCTCTCTCTCTCTCTCATCTATCTATCTATCTATATCATCTATCTATCATCTATCTATCTAATCATCTATATCATCTATCCATCTATCTATATCATCTATCTATCTATCTGTCTGTCTGTCTGTCTGTCTGTCTGTCTGTCTGTCTGTCTGTCTGTCTGTCTGTCTGTCTGTCTGTCTGTCTGTCTGTCTATCTATCTATCTATCTATCTATCTATCTATCTATCTATCTATCTATCTATCTATCTATCTATCTATCTATCTATCTGTTTCTTTCCATTTCTTTCTCTATTATATCTATATCTATCGATCTTTCTTTCTATCTATCATCCATCTATCATCTACCGTGTTTCCCCAAAAATAAGACCCCGTCTTCTATTTTTTTGAACCCTGAAATAAACGCTTGGCCTTATTGCCATGCACTCAAAAGCCCGATTGGGCTTATTATCAGGGGATGTCTTATTTTGGGGGAAACAGGGGTAGTTCATGCCCTGTAGTGCACCAAGGATAGGCAAGCAAGCGCCAAACAGAATGAACTAACGATTTAGGCTGTCAGGGATGCATTGTGTGTCTAGCATGTGTGTCTACCCTGACATTGTATGCTAAATAAATAAACCCATGTCTCATAGACTCATTGTTTCAGATATATTTCCTGACCTAAACACAGAAAAAGAATGACTAAGGTCAGGCAAAAATGGAAGCCGGAACAACTTTTGACTTCCTGCCGGCTTCCCCAGTGACTTTTCTTATAGAAAACAGCCCTTTCTTTCCTAAATTTCAACCCCAAAGGAGTCATGGGACTTGGATTTTTGACACATTCTTTAAGTTAGCTCATTTTAAAGTTCGTTGATTTAAAATTGCCCTATGCCCTAATGATACATAGCTTTTCAGAGTTGAAGGTTATAAACAATCAGACACAAGAGTTTTAATGGTGGCGCAGTGGTTAGAATGCAGTACTGCAGGCGACTTCTGCTGACTGCCGGCTGCCAGCAGTTCAGCTGTTCAAATCTCACCGGCTCAAGGTTGACTCAGCCTTCCATCCTTCAGAGATCGGTAAAATGAGGACCCAGGTTGTTGGGGGCAAGAGGCTGACTCTGTAAACCGCTTAGAGAGGGCTGTAAAGCACTGAGAAGCTGTATATAAGTCTAAGTGCTATTGCTATTGCTATATAGATATTTTTAAATAACTTCTAGCAGATCATAAAGTGTTTATACTCTGATGGGCTTCTAAGCTTGACATTTTAACTGATTGTACCCTGCCCTCCTTATGCTGCTGGTCTTTGAATGTAATAAATATTTGATTTATAATTATTATGGTTTGTCGCACAGTCAGTGAGCTATTTAAACTGGATTTGGCATTTATGTGCATCTATCAAGTCCTTCCCAGGACTTGGGATAGCCAGATGTTGTTATTTGATGTTGATGGAGTTAAAGGTCTCATCACAGGCTGTCAGCTGTTCCGAGTAGAGCTGCCTTTTGCAATTGACCAACGGGGATTTTGTCAACACCAATGGGGTTCAAGCGACGCTCCGGATTATTATTAGGGCTGGTTGCACCATCAGCCAGACTCAATTTGGCATTTTTATCCACTGAGTCCTTCCCAAGAATCTGGGATAGGCAGATGTGGATGTTTGTTGGTATTAAAGATATCATCGCAGGATGTAAGCTGTTCTAAGTTAAAGCTGCCTTTTGCAATTGACCGATGGGGATTCTGTCAATGTCGATGGTGTTCAAGGCATGCTCCAGATTATCATTATGGTTGGTTGCACTGTCAGTTAGATATTTAGACTCAATTTGGCATTTATGTCCACCTATCAAGTCCTTCCCAGGCTCTTGTGATATGCAGACGTTGTTATTCGATGTTGAGGGCGTTAAAGGTCTCATCGCAGGATGTCAGCTGTTCCGAGTAGAGCTGCCTTTTGCAATTGACCGATGGGGATTTTGTCAATGCCAATGGTGTTCAAGTGGTGCTCCAGATTATTATTAGGGCTGCTTGCACCATCAGCCAGACTCAATTTGGCATTTTTATCCATCCATTGAGTCCTTCCCAAGAATCTGGGATAGGCAGATGTGGATGTTTGTTGGTATTAAAGATATCATCGCAGGATGTAAGCTGAAGCTGCCTTTTGCAATTGACCAATGGGGATTCTGTCAATGTCGACGGTGTTCAAGGCATGCTCCAGATTATCATTATGGTTGGTTGCACTGTCAGTTAGATATTTAGACTCAATTTGGCATTTATGTCCACCTATCAAGTCCTTCCCAGGCTCTTGTGATAGGCAGACGTTGTTATTCGATGTTGAGGGCGTTAAAGGTCTCATCGCAGGATGTCAGCTGTTCCGAGTAGAGCTGCCTTTTGCAATTGACCGATGGGGATTTTGTCAATGCCAATGGTGTTCAAGTGGTGCTCCAGATGTTTTGGGATTGCACCCAAGGCACCAATCAGTATTTATCCTATCTTTGCTTTCTTTTATCACAATCATTCTATTTCTCTATGCAGGTCTTTGCATTTTGCTATTTATTATTGCTCGTCACACCATCGGCCAGATGTTTAGACCGTAATTGGCACTTTTTCCACCTATTGAGCCTTTCCCAAGCACCCAAGCGAGGCAGATGTTGTTGTTTGACAGTGTTAAAGGTATCCTCAGAGGATCCAACCTGTTCCAAGTACAACAGCTGCTTGCAACTGGCCGATGGCGGTTTTGCAAACCCGTCTGCAGACCGTAGAACATTCTAGACTTGGGAAAGTTGACGGATGAGAAAATCCGAGATGCGCCAAGCGTCTCGACGAAGATTTGCAAAAGAAGATGAAAAGGTGCGGCTGTTTTTACAGGGAAGCAACTGTAAATCACAGCTCTAGCGGAGACAGGCTTTTATGCAAAATGCCCCATGCGCAACTGGCGTGAAGGGCTTGGAAGCCCTTCCATTGTTGGGAGAGACATGCAAATAGCAGCCAAGGGTCCGTCAACTGTCACCAGGAGACCAGGCATCCTTGCTAATATCTGCAAGGTATCATTATATCCCTCCGAATTTGTCAGCCACAGTTTGATGCTGGATGTTCTGAGCTAATGTAATTGGTGCTCCTTGCCAAATCTAGCTGAAAGCCATGTCAGTTTTACAAAAAAAAGTGGGGTTCCATCAAGATAGAATGGGTGGAAGAAAGCTTGGCGTTTTGTTCTTCTTTCCTTAAAAAAAAATAGCATGAAGAAGAGGGAGGGATATATTGGTTCACAGAAATCAAGAGTTTGATTGTCAAGGGTACCCCATTTTCAAAGTTATCAGCCTGCTTTGGATACAGTTTATATTAAAGTTTGTTGCAAACATCAAAATCAGAAGCACACACAGACGCCTGATTCAGCTGGATTCACAAACTTCTTTATAAACATAGTAACATATGAGTTTACAATACCATTAGCAGAGTTCTTTCTTCAAGTAAACACAAGCAGGAGAGTTAGTTTCATTTCAGCAGAGTTCAGAGTGGAAGAGTACAGAGTAGACAAGTGGAGAGAGGACTGGAGCCACACCCAGCCTTAAGCTTAAGTATTCAGTTTCGATTCTCTGCACAGACTCAGAAGTGGTTAGCTCCCATTGGCTGATTCAGTTGCTATGCCTATTCATTGGCTGACCTTGTTAACATGGCTCTCCTTGTCATGAATATTCTAACAGGTTAGTCTTCGACTTACAGCCAATTGTTCAATTTTGAAGGCAGGACAAGACGCAAACTAATCAAGGAGAGGAGCCACCGAGAACGAAGGGAAAATATCCTGACCGTTGGAACAATGAATCGGTAGAACGGCTTGCCTCCAGACGCTGTGAGTGCTCCATCACTGGAGGTTTACAAGAAGAGACTGGACAACCATTTGTCTGAAATGGTCTGGGGTTTCCTGCCTGAGCAGGGGGTTGGGCTAGAAGACCTCCAAGGCTCCTTCCAACTCTGTTATTCTCTGGTCATTCTTAGCGACTGACTTATAATTGTCCGTCCACAACTGTTTCTCTCGATAGGTGGGCAGAAATGCCCAATCCAGCCTGAACATCTGGCTGACTGTGTGATGAACCAATGATAAATATACCCTCCATGAACAGCTGGAGAGCTGCTGTGGATGTTGTAGCACCTGGAGACAGCAGAATGGAAGAGAAAGACTTGGAGAAAATTGCAAGACACAAAGAACTGGTGTACCAACAGTGATAGGTTCACTGATGGGTGCAATCCCAAAACATCTGGAGCACCCCTTAAACACCATCGGCATTGACAAAATCCCCACCAGTCAATTGCAAAAGGCAGCTTTACACGGAAAAGCTTACATCCTGCAAGGAGACCTTTAACATCATCAAATATCAAAACCTTCTTATTCCAGGGAATTCTTGGGAAGGACCCGATAGATGGACAAAAATACCAAAAACAGTCTAAACCTCTACCAACCACCTTGGTAGAGGTGGTAATACCTTCAAATCCTTGGTAATACCTTGGTAATACCTTCAAATCCTTTTGCCATGAATGAATGGAGGGCAATTTGTAAGTTTGCGTCTCAATCCATTTCCAATTTTTCAGCAGCTTCCGTTTTCTTCTTCTTCTATATGCCTGGCCCTCCAGCTCCGGAGGCATATTTGATGCCAAATGACTTTAAAAAGTAGTGGTGAAAAATTCATTCCCGTGATTGTGTTCCCACAATTGCCACTTCCCATCAAGATATGGGAAGATAGCAATAGCACTTAGACTTATATACCGCTTCACAGTGCTTTACAGCCCTCTCTAAGCGGTTTACAGAGTTCAGCATATTGCCCCCAACAATCTGGGTCCTCATTTTACCGACCTCAGAAGGATGGAAGGTTGAGTCAACCTTGAGCCTGGTGAGATTTGAACAGCTGAACTGCTGAACTAGCAGTCAGCTGGAATAGCCTGCCGTGCTGCACTTTAACCACTGCGCCACCTCGGCTCCTATGGGAAGATTAAAAAAAAACCTGCCAAGAAAAGTGCGTATAGTCAAGGCTCTTGTTTTCCCAGTTGCAATGTATGGCTGTGAAAGTTGGACCACAAGGAAGGCTGAGCGCCAAAGAATGGAGGCCTTTGAACTATGGTGCTGGAGAAGACTCCTGCGAGTCCCTTGGACTGCAAGGCGATCCAACCGGTCGGTCCTAGAGGAGATCAATCCTGACTGCTCTTTAGAAGGCCAGATCCTGAAGATGAAACTCAAATATTTTGGCCACCTAATGAGAAGGAAGGACTCACTGGAGAAGAGCCTAATGCTGGGAAAGATTGAGGGCAAAAGAAGAAGGGGACAGGAGAGAATGAGGTGGCTGGATGGAGTCACTGAAGCAGTCGGCATGAGCTTAAATGGACTCCGGGGGATGGTAGAGGACAGGAAGGCCTGGAGGAACGTTGTCCATGGGGTTGCGATGGGTCGGACAACACTTCGCAACTAACAACAACAACATAAAGATGGGAGGGGGGCAGCAAGATGGTCTTGGGAACGCCATTTCCCTGTGACTCTCCTTTCCGCTATTCTGTCATCTCCCCGTCACACCTGCCACACTACCCTCCCCGTTATTCCTCTAAAACATGAAATGCCGCCATGAACAATCCAATTAAAAGCTGAAATGGGCTCGACATTCCCCAACCTCTATTCCAGTTCCAATTTCAGGACCGGGATACATAAACCTCATTAATTTATGAAAAGAAGAAATCTCGGCAGGATCCTAGGAGCGGGTCAGCTTGCTTCATTGGAGCACAGCACCTCAATAATGTATTGGAGAACATTGGTAACGATGTCCTAAAATATTAAACAAAAAGGCTTCTTATTTTTTTTCCCCCTCCCACGACCCCATCTGTGGACTTGTTTTCTTTAAAACCCATCTCATGGTTTCTCTGATGGACAGATGGAAAATTATGGTTGGTCGCACCATCAGCCAGATGTTCAGTCTGGATTTGGCGTGGGGTGTGGTTTTTTTGGGGGTCCACCTATCGAGTCCTCCCCAAGAATCTGGGATAGGCAGATGTAGATGTTTGATGGGGTTAAGGGTCTCCTCGGAGGATGTAAGCTGTTCCGAGCAAAGCTGCCTTTTGCAATTGACCGATGGGGATTGTGTCAATGCCGACGGTGTTCAAGTGGTGCTCCAGATGTTTTGGGATTGCAGCCAAGGTGCCTATGGCTATGGGTACCATCTTTGCTTTCCTTTGTCATTTGTTGTTAGGCTTCTATTTGCAGATCTTTGTGTTGTATGACTTGGACCTAAGACAGGAGAGAATGTTTGCAGCTCAGGGTTGAGCGTTGGTAGCTCTCTGAGCTTGGTGGTTTTCTTGTAGATGTTTCAATACCTAACTGGGTAACATCCTCAGTGCTAGAAGGGAGTTTGTGGGGTTGGAGGAGGAGGAGGAGGAGGAGGAGAAAGAGAAGGAGAAGGAGGAGGAGGAGGAGGAGGAGAAGGTGGAGGAGGTGGAGGAGCAGGAGGAGCAGGAGAAAGAGAAGGAGAAGGAGGAGGAGGAGGAGGAGGAGAAGGAGAAGGAGGAGGAGGAGGAGGAGAGAGAAGGAGAAGAAGAGGAGGAGGCAGAAGGAGAAGAAGAGGAGGAGGCAGAAGGAGAAGAAGAAGGAGGAGAAGGAGGAGGAGGAGAAGGAGGAGGAGGAGGAGGAGGAGGAGGAGGAGGAGGAGGAGGACTGTAGGGTCCTTGGTACTCTCTGAGCTTGGTGGTTTTCTTGCAGACGTTTCATTACCCAAATATCATCAGTGCTAGAAGGGAAAGTGGTTTATGGAGAGGAGGAGAGGGAGAGGGAGAGGGAGAAGAAGAAGAAGAAGAAGAAGAAGAAGAAGAGGAAGAAGAAGGAGGAGGAGGAGGAGGAGGAGGAGGAGGAGGAGGAGGAGGAGGAAGAAGAAGAAGAAGAAGAAGAAGAAGACGACGAAGAAGAAGAAGAAGAAGAAGAAGAAGAAGAAGAAGAAGAAGAAGAAGAAGAAGAAGAAGAAGAAGAAGAAGAAGAAGAAGAAGAAGAAGAAGAAGAAGAAGAAGAAGAAGAAGAAGAAGAAGAAGGAAGAAGATGGAAAACTCAAATTAACCTAGGGCCAGGCAAGGAACCACTTCTGAATACTTTTCATAGAAAAAAAACTAAAAGAATATCACAACCTGTCATTAAACATGTATTTATTAAACTTCTTTTTGAAAAAATATACAGGAAAAGAGAGCTTCGGAACAGAGAAACGCCTTCCGTTTCCTAGCTCTGTTCTGCCCTCAAGTTCTTCTTTAATTTCATAAAGTTTAGCCAGCAGGGCCTGTCATTAACCAGAGCTCCAATTTTTGGTTTTATCACGAGACGGATGTCATCTTTTTTTTCCGAGAGAAGTGCCTGCAAAGTATTGTTCCAGGCTACGGCAGATGACTTGAAGAACTGCGAGGGGCTCCCGGGTGGTGAGAGATCTGTGATAAATGTTCTTGGTCAGAAGGTAAAAAGGGTCAGTTCAAGCTTGCAGGTGCTTCTTCCCTGTATTTAGCAAGTGACCTCAAGGACAAATGCCCGTTTGGGAGAGGAAGACCATATTGTATTTTCTCCGCCAGGCTCTCCATCAAGCAGTGACAGGTGTCAGGTTTGGAAGTGCAGCCCTTCCATAAAGATTGTAAGCCTCTCATGGTATTGCGCTGGCAAAGAGCTGCCCCCATGCATCAACAGTTTGGGGGAGAGATTGAGAGAGGCTTGACGCGGGGAGCCTACGGAGGGAGGGAAAGGGATGGGTGGGGCAGGAAACAAGGGAGAAAGGAAGGGAGGGAGGGAGGGAGGAAAGAAGGGAGGGAGGAAGAAACGGAGGGAGGGAGGGAAGAAGGAAGGAAAGAAGGGAGGGAGGGAGGAAAGAAGGGAGGGAGAGAGAGGAAAACAAAGAGGGAGAGAGGGAGGGAGGGAGGTGAGAGGGAGGGAGGGTGAGAGGGAGGGAAGAAGAACAAACAGGGATGGAGGGAGGAAAAAAGGAAGGAAGGGAAGAACGAAGGAGGGAGGGAGGAAGGAAGGGAAGAGGAAGGGAAGAAGGAAGGGAAGAAGGAGGGAGGGAAAGAGGAATGAAAACAAGAAGGAGGGAGGGTGTGAGAGAGGGAAGAAGAACAAAAAGGGAGGGAGGGAGAGAGAGAGGAAGGAAGGAAGGGAGGAAAGAAGGAAGGGAAGAAGAAAGGGAGGGAGGGAGGAAAGAAGGGAAGGAGGGAAGGAGGGAAGAAGGAAGGAAGGAGGGAGGGAGGGAGGAAGGAAAGAAGGGAGGGAGGGGGAGGGAGGGAGGAAGAAAGGGAGGGAGGGAGGAAGAAAAGAATGGAGGGAGGGAGGAAAAAGGAAGGAAGGAGGGAGGGAGGGAGGGAGGCAGGAAAGAAGGAAGGGAGGAAGAAAGGGAGGGAGGGAGGGAGGGAAGAAGGAAGGAAGGAAGGAAGGAAGGAAGGAAGGAAGGAAGGAAGGAAGGAAGGAAGGATCAGATCCATGTACTCTCAGTAACTATCTGTCCATCTACAGACACTACCTCTTTAAAAAAATATCTCTCTGTTTTACATTTTTTAAAAAGGAAAAGGAAAGACAAAAATAAAAACCTGCCAACCAGCCATTCACAAGGGAGAAGAAAGAAAAGAAATCACCGTTAATGTGGAAATCATAAGAAAAAGAACAAGGGAACTGAGAATACCAAAGAATGCCTCTTGGATGCTGGCATTGCCCAGCCTCGTGGCATCTCCTAGGCCCCCAACGTTTTCAGGCCCGAGATGGAAGATGGCACTCAGGGTGACAGACACCCGTTGTCATCTGAAGACAGATGTATGGCTGGCTGCAGGGAGCAAGAAGCGGTGGAAAGGTGCCCTCAGCCCACCTTCTGATCCTCTCGCCCAGCTCTGATATAAACATTAGAGGTGGGAGGAAGGGTGTAGATCAAAATGTAATTTTCTTTTACAAGCTGAGGGAGGGCACCAGGCCTGGTAGGCAATCCGCCCCAAGGGTCTTCTGGCCACCACTTCTTCTTCTTCTTCGCAAACAATGCTCACAAAAGGTCAAGCTTAGCTGGAGGCAGGTGGCCAGGAGAAGCGGTAGAAGTTGCAAAAGGGAAAGAAGGCGGAAACGGTATAAATGGTTAATAGAAGGTGATGAGATGCTCTTCTGGCTGGTTTCCTCTCCCCTCCAGTGCAGTTACAAGTCCAAAGAGTTGGCTCTCAGTAGTTAGGGAACACAGAACGACAGAGTTGAAAAGGGACCTTGGAGGTCTTTTAGTCCAACCCCAAATCCTATACCGTTCCAAACAGATGGTTGTCCTATCTCTTCTTGAAAACTTCCAGTGATGGAGCACCCACAACTTCTGGAGGCAAGCTGTTCCACTCATTAATTGTTCTACCTGTCAGGAAATTTCTCCTTAGTTCTAGGTTGCTTCTCTCCTTGGTTAGTTTCCATCCATTGCTTCTTGTCTTGCCTTCAGGTGTTTTGGAGAATAGCTTGACTCCCTCTTCCTTGGGGCAGCCCCTGAGATATTGGCAGACTGCTATCATAACACTCCTAATCCTTCTTTTCATTGAACTAGACATACCCAGCTCCTGTTGGGAGGCTGGAAAGAACAGGTTAGGGACAAATTGATTGAGAGCAGGGTGCCAATATTTGAGGGGAAGTTTTTAAGAAGAGATTGGATAGCCATTTGTCTGAAGTGGTGTAGGGTTTCCTGCCTGAGCAGGGGGTTGGACTAGAAGACCTCCAAGGTCCCTTCCAACTCTGTTGTTCTATTCCTATTCTATTCTATTCTATTCTATTCTATTCTATTCTATTCTATTCTATTCTATTCTATTCTAGTCTAGTCTAGTCTAGTCTAGTCTAGTCTAGTCTAGTCATGTCACAGATTATCAGAGTTGGAAGGGACCTTGTAGGTCATCTAGTCCAACCCCCCGCCCAAGCAGGAGACCCTACACCATTTCTGACAAATGGCAGTCCAGTCTCTTCTTGAAAGCTTCCAGTGATGAAGCTCCCACAACTTCTGAAGACAAATATTCTATTCTATTCTATTCTATTCTATTCTATTCTATTCTATTCTATTCTATTCTATTCTATTCTATTCTATTCTATTCTATTCTATTCTATTCTATTCTACCCTATCCTAGCAAGAAAGAAGTTGCCAAAGGATGGGCTCCATCACGAGTCCGAAAGCTCGGAAGACTGTAAACCTCTGGACCTGGTGACCGACCCAGATTGGATCCTACATTTTAGGTAGTGTCTGTTTTAGGGTTGTGGGTTTTTTTTTTGTGTGACCCGGCTTTTCTCCTTTCCTTTTGGCCTGAGAGCAGAGATGGTGGATTGTTTCTATCAGGTTTGCCATCAGATGACCAAATCTGAGAAAAACTGGGGATCATGATTGCAGCCAACCTCAAGACTTCGGAGAGAGAGAAGGAGTCACCTCCGAGAGCCGACTTTTCCACCATGAAAGGTGAAGAGGAAGGAGGAGGAGGAAGCTCACTTGCCTTGATTAAACAGATTTTTCTTGCGTGCTTGAGAGCTCACCGAAGTCACCCCTTGCTTTTCTCGGGGACGCGTCAATCCTGTCTTGCAAATGAATGCTGGAAGCTTTGGTTGCGGGCTAATGTGGTGTGAAGTAGCTGAGAGAGAGAGAGAGAGAGAGAGAGAGAGAGAGAGAGAGAGAGAGAGAGAGAGAGAGAGAGAGAGAGAGAGAGAGAGAGAGAGAGAGAGAGAGAGAGAGAGAGAGAGAGAGAACTCAGGAAGGAAGTACAAGTGAAGGACTTTGGGGAGGATGGCAGCATTCAGCCACATGATGGGCTGCTGGCAGATTGTCACCCCGCTTCCCGAAATTTCAATTTGGAGAAGGAGGCTGCGGAATGCAGAATACAGGAACGAGAGAGGTCGCGGGAGGATCTGGGAGACCCTCCCTTCAACCAGGTGGACCAAGATAGGTAGAGGAGAGACCTTGCAGAGGGGATTGTGTAGCAAGGTGAGAATTGCGTGTTAGATACAAATGGGAAGAAGGGAATTGGCACGTTCAACAATTGCCACAGAGGGCAATCAACAGCTTGGTAATGGAGGGAAGGGGTAGTAGGGGTGATAGGATCACAGTCCTTCGGGACTTGAGGGACTGACTCAAAGAAGGGTTCAACCTATTCTTCGAAGCACCAGAGGGCAGGACAAGAAGTAACGGATGGAAGCTTATCAAAGAGAGATCCAACCTAGAATTAAGGAGAAATGAAATCTTACAGTGATGAAGCTCCTATAACTTCCAAAGGCAACTTCTGTCCCATGGGTTGATTGTTCTCAGTGTCAGAAAATTTCTCCTTATTTCCAGGTTGAATCTCTCCTTGATCGGTTTCCATCCATTAATCCTTGTCTGGCCTTTGGGTGCTTTGGAAAATAGCTTAATCATCATGAGTCCAACTGCTAATCGTAAAACCCGCTCCTCTCTGTGGCAGCCCCTCCAATATTGGAAGACTGCTATCATGTCTCCCCTGGTCCTTCTCTCCTATCCTATCCTATCCTATCCTATCCTATCCTATCCTATCCTATCCCTATCCCTATCCCTATCCCTATCCCTATCCCTATCCCTATCCCTATCCCTATCCCTATCCTATCCTATCCTATCCCATCCTATCCTATCCTAATAAAACTGAGCTCAATCCAGAAACCTCAATTTAAAGTTTTTTTTCTCAAGTACCATCCCTTCCTTCTGGGTTTTAAATTATGGTATCTCCCTGGTTCTGAATTGACGGAGTATCTGTGTCTTCCTGAATCCACTCTCCTTGCTTAGATCCATCTGGCAGAGGACAAAGCTTAGATTCTATGAATCATTGGGGCTTAATCATCTTGAGTCCAACTGCTAATCATAAAACATTTATGACTCCACAGAATAAATAGCAAATTTCAAGAGGAGACTATTTCCATTTAGAAGCACTAATGAAATGTGAAAAGGTTTTTTTTTTTTAAAAAAAAATTATTTCTCTCAGCTATCCGGTAGCTACGTTGGCATATTTTGAAGTGCTTCCATTTGCGGCTAATGCAAAGGTCCATAAAAGTGAGCTAAATTTAAATGTTATTAAAAGGCTAAACTTTTGTGGGTAAAGAGCTGCAGTGCCACAAAATTAGCCCCTCTTTTGATCTGTAGAGGTTACACAATTGGCCCAGTTGATGTAACAGAAAGACAACTCTGTGTGTGGGGTTCAAATGTGGGTTTGGTTGGATGGAAACGATTCCACGAACTATAAGTGTTGACAATTTATCCATTAAGAAAGAAATCTGAGGGAGATCATAGAAGGATGGAAGGCTGAGTCAACCTTGAGCCTGGTGAGATTCGATCTGCCAAACTGCTCGCAGCCGGTGATCAGCAGAAGTGGCCTGCAGTACTGCACTCTAACCACTGCGCCACTGCAGTGATTACCGTATTTTTCTGAGTATAAGACGCACCGGAGTATAAGACGCACCTTAGTTTTGGGGGAGGAAAATAGGGGAAAACAATCTGCCTACCAGGTATTCGTCTGGCTAGCATCCTTAGTCTGGTCAGCTTCAGCACATTATTTTATCCCCTGGTTAGGGCTTAAAAAAACCTTCTTCTGAGAGAGTAACAATGAAAGAGCCTGCAAACCAGTAAGAGCTGGGAAGATTGTTAGCACCTGGTTAGGGCTAGAGAAAAACTTTTTCGGAGCAGCTTCAGCATATTATTTTATCTCCTGGTTAGGACTTAAAAAAAACTTCTTCTGAGAGAGTAACAATGAAAGAGCCTGCAAGCCAGTAAGAGCTGGGAAGATAGTTAGCACCTGGTTAGGGCTAGAAAAAAAACTTATTCGGAGCAAGTAGAGCAATGAAAAAAACCCTGCAAAGACTTAGGGCTGGAAAAACCACCTTCGGAGAGAGTAACAATGAAAGAGCCTGCAAGGTAAGAGCTGGGAAGATCTGTTAGCACCTAGTTAGGGCTGGGGAAAAAGCTACATTTGAAGTATAAGACGCACCCACATTTTCAGTCACTTTTAGGGAGGAAAAAGGTGCGTCTTATACTCAGAAAAATACGGTATCTTTCCTCGTTGTGATCATTGGAGATGATCACACCGAGGAAACAGGAAAAAGCAAGAAGAAGATAAAAGGAAGGAAATGATGACAAGCTCCCTTTGAGTTTAAAATACGGGCTGGAAGAAATAAAGGTCCTTATTTCAAAATTTTCTAGCCTGGGATATGATTTTTGATCCTCAGGTCAAGAACGATACTCAGCTACAAAGGTTTGGTTGAAAAGCGATTCAATCATGCCTGGGTTGTGAATTCGCTCAGTGGCTGCCTTTGACCTCTCAAATTGAGCTGGGGTCTGCAAATGGATTTGGAAGAGAAAAAAAAGAGAATTGAATGCTTCTGCAAAAAAGAACTTTTCTTTCCGAATCCAATTGTTGACATTCGGCTCTCTCGGACGCGGCTGTTTGATTCGGGCACGTAGAACCGTCCCTGGGTCGGTTTTATCCACTGAACTGAAAATCCAGCTTGGATCAGAGCCTCCGACGGATTTGAATCCTTGATTTGAATGTGAATTTGCCTGATTTTTTTTTATTTTTTTTTATTTTTTTCACAATTTTTATGTACAAATTCATGCATATACAATAAGTCATATCAAAACATACATAATTATACATTTCTATCCAATGTATCATAAATCAATATCCTAGTTTTGCACCTATTTATATTGCTATTTATCAGTCTTTTTCCTCAATTCATAGCACTCCCCTCCCTCCCTCTATCTCCCTCTCCTCCTTCTACCTTCTTTCTCCTTCTCTCCCCCCTTCCTACTTCCCTCCTCCCCTTCTCTCCTCCCTTCCCTTCCTACTTCCTCTTTCTCCCTCTTAACCTTTCCCAGAGTGATTCTAATCATAGTTCACCTTACGTTTAACAGACTGATAATATATACTCCTACATCATTTAATTAGCGGTGCCCCTTCTAGAATCATATACTTTCTATATCATATCTGTACATATAACTTCTTTTTTCTAGGTATATACTGCTGTTCTAATGCTGCCTCCTCTACAACCTAATTTTGTCACCTGGGTCTTATCACATTTTATTCTCCATTCTCTTTCAATTTAATCAGTCTAACTTAACTTCTATACATATTCATTTTCATATTCATTTGCCTGATTTTTGTTAGAGTTATAGAATTATAGGGCAGGAAGCAGAGGATAATTTATTTATTTATTTATTAGTGAGACTTACTGTATATACATATATACATATATATATATATATATATATATATATATATATATATATATGTATATATATGTTTTGTGATCCCCTTTTGTGACCTTCTGACTAGCAAAGTAACCGGGAAAACGAGGTTCACGTAACAATCATGTTAAATAACTTTAAAACGGCAGTGGTTCACTTGACAACTGTTGAAAGAAAGGTCGTAAAATGGGGCAAAACTCAATCATTGCCTTGCTCAGCGACAGAAATTTTAGCCCCAATTGGGGTCACAAATCGAGGACTACCTGGAATTGCACGGATTCTTTTCTTGTGTGCAGTTTTGGCAGCATTTATCATTTCATTTCATTTCATTTATTTATTTATTTTATTTGTGAGATTTATATACCGCCTCACAGTGCAAGCACTCTCTAAGCGGTTTACACCAGTGAGCAATGTATATTTTTATATTGCCCCCAACAATCTGGGTCCTCGTTTTACCTACCTTGGAAGGATGGAAGGCTGAGTCAACCTTGAGCCGGTGAGATTTGAACAGCTGACCTGCTGATCACCAGTCAGCTAAAGTGACCTGCAGTACTGCACTCTAACTGCTGCGCCACCTCACTTACCTTCTCTACTGGTTCACAAATGTGAGCGTGCACACACCCACCCATCGGTCACTACTACCCGGTTTTCCCGAACCGGCCCGAACCGGCTGAATACCACCTCTGGCTGGAAGGGACCTTGGAAGTCTTCTAATTCCAACCCCCCTGACCAAGGCAGGAGTCCTTATATCATCCTGGTCAAATGGTTGTCCGATCAGTGATGGGGCATCAACAACCCTGGGAGGCAAGCTGTTCCATTGCTTAACAGAAGAACAGAGTTGGAAGGGACCTTGGAGGTCTTCTAGTCCAACCCCCTGTTCAAGCAGGAAACCATCTACCATTTCAGACAAATGGTTGTCCAATCTCTTCTTTAAAACTTCCAGTGTTGGAGCAGCCACAACTTCTGGAGGCAAGTTGTGCCACTGGTTAATTGTTCTAACTGTCAGGAAATTTCTCCTTAGTTCTAAGTTGCTTCTCTCCTTGATTAGTTTCCACCCATTGCTTCTTGTTCTACCCTCAGGTGGTTTGGAGAATAGCTTCACTCCCTTTTGTTTGTGGCAACCCCTGAGATACTGGAACACTGCTATCATGTCTCCCCTGGTCCTTCTTTCCACTAGACTAGACATACCCAGTTCCTGCAACCGTTCTTCATATGTTTTAGCCTCCAGTCCCCTAATCAAAGCGGAATAATTAGCCCTTTGAGGTCGTCCAGACAAGAGGCACAACAATGAATACTAGCTCTATCTTTGTACATTAATAGAATCTTGTAACTCTGAAAGGGCCCCTCCTTTCCCTAAAGATAAATGGAAAAACTGTAACCTCCATAACATCACATATCTCGGTCTTACTTCTTCTCTTGTACTATATTCCTTTATTCCTTTTATATAACTTTAAAGTTTCACGCTTTGTAATCTTTTAAAAAAAAGTCTAATGCAAAATACGGCATGCTTATCAAGTTTCCAATATTGTGTAATATATCTTCTTTTTCCTGGTAGTTAAACCCGAATAATGAAATTCAGCGCTATTTGGCTTCGGGGGTCAAAGGCTAATGTAGGGGGAGATAAAGAACCTCAGTCAAACTTTTAAGCATTTTTTATTTATTTATTATGCCCTATAAAAATATAGAAATGTCCCAGTACTTCTGCTTCCTGATCTAGCCTACCTTGGAGGGCTGATAGCAGTCTTGAAAGCCTAGCGGAATCTCTCCCCCTTCTTCTTATGCCAAAGAGAATCAAGGAGAGGCATTCTTGAGCTTCTTCCTTACCTCTTCCTGTCTTTCAAGACTAAGTCTATGTTTTCTCAATGGCTTCATATTGTCTTAGGATGGATAGATGGATGGATGGACAGATGGGTGGGTGGGTGGATTATATATTATATTATGTTATATATTAACAACCCAAAGAGGAGAATGTTAGAACCCTGTTCAAACGATTGGGTGTGTTAATATATGATTAAGCCGCAAATCAATGTTATGTGTATATTGCTTTAAATGCATTGTGGATGATTACTATATAAGTAAGCAAATTTGCTCCTAGAAGCAGGAAGCAGAAGACATCAGCCTGATGATGATGAATGAGACTTCATCGAAACGTCGGCAAGACACTTCCAATTTCACGCGGGAGAAAACCCGAATAACCAAAGACTACATACAAACACCCGCAAAAACCTCAGAAAACAATATTTGCAAACTTACAAAGAACTGATAAAGAAATAAAGGGAGACTAGTATGGATCTATTTCAAGCTATTTAGCTTTCATCAGCTAGCCATACCCTTATAGGATTTGAACTGGGGCTGACATGCCTTGTTGGGCAATGCTTTTATTCTCTAAGCCACCAGTTCTCCTCCCTTATCAGTTGAGCCAGGGGAAAGATTAAGAGTTTTTCTGCCGAGTCACCTGGTATACCCAATTATGGGAGGAAGCATACTGCTTCATTATGTTTTTCCTCCCATGATAGATGAGAGAGAGAGAGAGAGAGAGAGAGAGAGAGAGAGAGAGAGAGAGAGAGAGAGAGAGAGAGAGAGAGAGAGAGAGAGAGAGAGAGAGAGAGAGAGAGAGAGAGAGAGAGAGAGAGAGAGATGATAGATAGATGATAGATAGATAGAAAGATAGATAGATAGATAGATAGATAGATAGATAGATAGATAGATAGATAGATAGATAGATAGATAGACAGACAGACAGACAGACAGACAGACAGACAGACAGACAGACAGACACAGACAGACAGATAGATAAATGATGGGAAAGAGAGACACACAGACAGTTAGAAAGAGAGACACAGACAGACGGACAGACAGACAGACAGACAGATGGATAAATGGACAGATGGAGAGACAGATAAGCATTTGAACCTACTTTATAATTAAGCGATCACTCTAGCCTGGCATTGACTATTCAAATAAAGGGAGTGTCCAAGATCTCAAGTAAAAGCAATTTCCTCGATAGATTCTGAGTTTATCTGACACGGAGAAATCCAAAATGGACTTTCCGGTTATGTCCTCCCAGTGAGCTATGGCTCTCATTAGCTCAAAATGCAAGCGGTAATGTATAGATTCATGGACTGCCTCCAACGGTATTCATTTGTATGATAAATAAGGTGGATTAAAGTGATAAAAGATGAAAAGATGAAGCCAGACAGCAATGGAGTGGAAGATGTTTGCTTAGAGGGGTGGTTTTCTCTCCCCTCCCCCCTCTTTTCTTCTTCTTTAAATAGTAGAATGCCGTTTATTGCTTCAATTAATTGTTTAAACTGCCAAGCGGATGAAAAGTGTGGGGACTAAACAGATGTTGATCATGATTCAATAGTCATTAAGGAAGAAAAAGGAGCCGTTTCCTATGCATGATTAACTCCTGCCAGCCAATGTTTCATAAAACAGATGATCAGAAGAGGATTAATTGCTCCACAAATAGCCTCTTTGATAGCTTGGGAATGTCAGCCAGTGACTTGGCTCTGCTACCATTGGAGAGTGTGACGTTCGTAAACTTTGGCGTTGATGCAGATACAGATTAACAGAGTTGGAAGGGACCTTGTAGGTCATCTAGTCCAACCCCCCCCCACACACACACCCAAGCTGGAGTCCCTACACCATTTCTGACAGATGGCAGTCCAGTCTCTTCTTGAAAGCCTCCACTGATGAAGCTCCCACAACTTCTAAATAACAGAATAATAAGCAGATTAACAGAATTGGAAGGGATCTTGTAGGTCATCTAGTCCAACACCCCCCCCCCCCACAAGCAGAAGATCCTATCATTTCTCGAAAGCTTCCAGTGATGAAGCTCCGACAACTTCCGAAGGCAACTTCTGTTCCATTGGTTGATTGTTCTCACTGTCAGAAAATTTCTCCTTATTTCCCAGTTGAATCTCTCCTTGTTCAGTTTCCATCCATTATTCCTTGTCTGGCCTTCAGGTGCTTTGGAAAATAGCTTGACCCCCTCCTCTCTGTGGCAGCCCCTCAAATATTGGAAGACTGCTATCATGTCTCCCCTGGTCCTTCTTTTCATTAAACTAGACACATCCAGTTCCTGCAACCATTCTTCATATGTTTTAGCCTCCAGTCCCCTAATCATCCTGGTTGCTCTTCTCTGCATTCTTTCTAGAGTCTCAACATCTTTTTTTATAGTGTGGTGACCAAAACTGGATGCAGGACTCTAGGTGTGGTCTTACTAAGGCTTTATAGAGTGGTATTAGTACCTCCCTTGATCTTGATTGTATCCCTCTGTTAATGCATAGGTACAGGGTCTCCTGGTTGAACAAGGGGCTGGACTGGAAGACCTCCAAGGTCCCTTCCAACTCTGTTATTCTCTTCTATCCTGGTCTCATTTTTAACCTAGTTCAGACGACTTTGCAAACCAGGAGTCTTCTGGTGAAGTCCTGCTTCCATCTTTCGCCGTATCGGATTAAAAGAATGTCGAAACAAAAGGTGAGACAATCCTGTTTTTGCTGGAACATCACAGCTCCCCTGGGGGAGAGCCGCATGTCCATTTTCTGGCCACCGATGCTCCGAAAGGAACACGCCAAGCGCCTGCTGTTTGCTTTTAGCGAGCAGCTGTTTGGTTATAGATAAAAGCTGCCCATCAGGATCGTAGTCTATCTCCATTTGCTCATGGTGTGTGTCTCGTGGTGTGCCCGAACAGATATTTCAAAAACTAGCCCCATAAATCTCGGAAACTCTCTCTTCACAAAAAGAACATCCAAGCAGCTGCATTTAGACGTTTAGACGTTCCTGCTGCTTTGGGTGGGAAACGGAGCATCGGTGCGCAAAACATTATCTTTGCCAAGAGACAGGAGAAGAGAGTTGCGTGGCCACGTTTTATTGCAGTTTCTCTTCTGGGACATCTGGCTATTGTCTAGAATCAAGAACGCAGCGGATATTTGTTTGTTTGTTTGTTTGTCAAACATGTACAAGATACAGAGGCGAGGTGGCACAGTGGTTAAATGCAGCACTGCAGGCTACTTCAGCTGACTGCTAGTTCAGCAGTTCAGCTGTTCAAATCTCACCAGGCTCAAGGTTGACTCAGCCTTCCATCCTTCCGAGGTGGGTAAAATGAGGACCCAGATTGTTGGGGGCAAAAGGCTGAACTCTGTAAACCGCTTAGAGAGGGCTGTAAAGCACTATGAAGCGGTATATAAGAAAAGTGCTATTGCTATTGCTATAACAAGTATAGGTATGAACATAAAGATGAACAAAGGAAGTAAATACAGATAAACGGGGACAGTAAGACAGGGAGGGTAGGCACGCTGGTGCGCTTATGCACGCCCCCCTTTACGGACTTTTTAAGAATGGGTTAGCTGTGAGAATTTCAGGCTGTAACAATGGAGTCAGGTAGAGCATTCCGGGCATTGACCACTCTGTTGCTGAAGTCGTATTTTCTGCAATCGAGTTTGGAGCGGTTTACCTTGAGTTTGTATTGATTGCTTTCCCGTGTATTATTGCGGTTGAAGCTGAAGAAGTCGTTGACAGGCAAGACATTGGAGCAGACAATTTTGTGTACTACGCTTAGATCGGACCGCAAGCGGCGCAGTTCCAGATTGACCAAGGCCAAAATGGCGGTGTCCAGGCGGGCGGGGGAAGCGGGCGGGGACAGCCCCGTGCCACGAACGCCACCAGCTTCTTCAGCTCTGCGGCGACCGGCAGGTAAGAGCGAACCGGGAGCATTTCACCCCTGCCTGCAGCCAAGAAGGCTCCACACCCATTTGCACCACTCAGGTGACCCTGAGGACGGAGATAAAACCTCCAAGCGGCCTCAACGGCTCTCTAAAAGGATGCAAATGACCAACTGTCTGGAAGGGGCATGAATCCTCTCCCCGCTCCACCCCTTCTGCTGTTCTATCTCATAAAACTAAGCTCAAGAAACCATCTGCCAGCCGGCTTGGATTGAGCTCATTCGCAGTGCCCTGTTGTACTTATGGGCGTATAATTGAGCAAACGCTTTCAGTGGCGCTGAAAAACACAATTTCTTTTTTATTTTTATTTTTATTTATTGTTTGGCCGCCCCTTACCTTCCAACCCCCCAGTTTCCGCTTCCATTTCCAATTTGGACTTGCATTCTAAATCTAATCAGCTGCGAAACGTTGTGATGTCATCCCAACCCATTGCAGATGTCGCGATGGCTTCCTTGCGCAGCCCAAAGCAGAAAAAAAATGACTAGAAATAGTCCTCAGCTTACAACACTCTGTTGAACAATGGTCCAAGGTGGCGCCAAACTTGGAAAAAGAGACTTTTTTAATATATATTTTTTTATTTTTTCACCAAACTTACACAAACATCCATACATATACCATATTATCAAAACAACCATAATTATATACTTCTATCCAAATAATAAAAACAACAACAACAGCAGCAGCAGCAGTTGGAAGGGACCTTGGAGGTCTTCTAGTCCAACCCCCTGCTTAGGTAGGAAACCCTACACCACTTCAGACAAATGGTTATCCAACATCTTCTTAAAAACTTCCAGTGTTGGAGCATTCACAACTTCTGGTGGCAAGCTGTTCCACTGATTAATTGTTCTAACTGTCAGGAAATTTCTCCTTAGTTCTAAGTTGCTTCTCTCCTTGATGAGTTTCCACCCGTTGCTTCTTGTCCTGCCTTCAGGTGCTTTGGAGAATAGCTTGACTCCCTCTTCTTTGTGGCAGCCCCTGAGATATTGGAAGACTGCTATCATGTCTCCTCTCGTCCTTCTTTTCATTAAACTAGACATACCCAGATCCTGCAACCATTCTTCATATGTTTTAGCCTCCAGTCCCCTAATCATCTTTGTTGCTCTTCTCTGCACTCTTTCCAGAGTCATATCATAAACATATATCCTTAATTTGCTCCTTTTATACTTTTATCTCCCGTCTGCTTTCCTTCTATATTTCATACTACTCCCCTCCCTCTATCTCCCTCTCTCCCCTCTACCTTCTTTCTCCCTCTTTCCTACTTCCCTCCTCTCTCTCTCCCCTTCCTTTCTACTTCCTCTTCCTCCCTCTTATCCTTCCCTGAGTACATCTAATCATGATCTATTTTATGGTTAGCAGACTAGTAATTCAGAAACCCTAACTTCATTCCAACATCGGAGCTATTTCTTAAACTTATATCTTTCCCTTTATCTATATTTATATATTTAATATGTTCCTCCAGGTCAGAGGTCCCCAAACTTGGCAACTTTAAGACTTGTGGACTTCAACTCCCAGAATTCTCCAGCCAGCATAGCTGGCTGGAGAATTCTGGGAGTTGAAATCCACAAGTCTTAAAGTTGCCAAGTTTGAAGACCTCTGCTCCAGGTATATCTACTATTGTTCTAATGCTGCCTTCTTCTCCCATTTTTGTCGCCTGGGTCTACCATCTCTAGTTTTCAACTCTCTTCCAAATTAATCGCTATAGCTTAACGTCCAGAGACTTTTGATCTGAACCCGCTCTTACAACGGTCATAACACTGCTGCGGTCATGTGATCACCCTTTAGGGCTTGGCCGCCGGCTCACAGTTACGACAGGTTGGAACGTCCTGCGATCACGTGATCCTGATTTGCAACCTCTTTTGTACCATTTCTGGCCAAAAAAATAAATAAATAAAAATGGCAAAATCCATCCACTGGGGAAACTGGATTCGCTGAACGACCCTGTGATTGTTTTTGCAACCACGTTGATTTGCTTAGCAACCACTGTAAAGCTCCACATGTACGTCGCCAAACGAGACAGTGCTTCAGTGAGTTTTGTCCCGTTGTATGACCTTTCTCGCCACCGTCGTTAAGTGAATCCCTGCAGTGGTTAAATTGAGGACACGGTTGTTAAGTGAATCTCGTTCCTGCATAGACTTTGCTTGTCGGAAGGTCGCAAAAGGGGCATCACGTGACCCCAGGATACTTGCGACCATCATAAGTACGAGCCAGTTGCCAAGTGTCCGAATTTTGATGACGTGACCATAGGGATACTTGCAACGGTCATAAGTCACTTTTTTCAGCATCATTGTAACTTCGGACGGTGGAGTGGTGTGGTGGCCTAGAGGTGGCGCTCCCGCCTCACAATCAGGAGGCTGTGAGTTCGATCCTCGGTAGAGGCAGATATTTCTCTCTCTGGGCACACTGAGAATATATCTGCTGAACAAAACTCCGCATTGGCAACAGGAAGGGCATCCGGACAGTAAAACACTCTGCTAGCTCCATTCAGTTGCCCAGACTCCACCCCGCAAGGGTCGTTAAATGACGATGATGATTGTAACTTTGGACGGTCACTAAACGAACTGTTGTAAGTTGGAGACTACCTGTATTCCTCCCTGGCACATCATTCCTTATTTCCCTGAATTTTTGTTAGAGTAGATATAACCTATTCTTCCCTCTCCTCTCTTTTTTCTCCTCCCATCGTCTGTCCTAGTTGCCTGGTTACTGACTGCTTCAAGAGACAAACCAAGGCTAACAGGCAACCCAGCTAAGCACCCGTCAGTTCTTCTGCTTCCTTTTGTTCACTCCTCTTCACTCGCCTTTTTCTACCCAGCTCCGTTCGCAAAAATTCTTAATTTATTTGTGCATTGCCTTCCACATCCTTGGCGCATTTGCGAACCGTTCTCTGAATCTTCAGGAAAGAGCTTTGCTCCTCCTGGCCTCTGAATCATCCCAAGAAATTTATAGACTCATAGAAAGGAAAGGTTGGGATTTTGCTTAAAAAACCATCTAGTTGCCTCTGAATCATTCATCAACCTAGTCTGGGTAATGAAACGTCTGTAAGAAAACCACCAAGCTCATAGTTGACCTCCTCCTCCTCCTCCTCCTCCTCCTCCTCCTCCTCCTCCTCCTCCTCCTCCTCCCTGCAAACCCCACTCCCTTCTAGTACTGAAAACGTTACTTAATTGGGTAATGAAACGTCTGTAAGAAAACCACCAAGCTCATAGTTGACCTACCGCTCCTCCTCCTCCTCCTCCTCCTCCTCCTCCTCCTCCTCCTCCTCCTCCTCCTCCTCCTCCCCCTCCTCCTCCTCCTCCTCCTCCTCCTCCTCCTCCTCCTCCTCCCACCTGCAAACCCCACTCCCTTCTAGTACTGAAAACATTACTTAATTGGGTAATGAAACGTCTGTAAGAAAACCACCAAGCTCATAGTTGACCTACCGCTCCTCCTCCTCCTCCTCCTCCTCCTCCTCCTCCCCCTCCTCCCCCTCCTCCTCCTCCTCCTCCTCCTCCTCCTCCTCCTCCTCCTCCTCCTCCTCCCACCTGCAAACCCCACTCCCTTCTAGTACTGAAAACATTACTTAATTGGGTAATGAAACGTCTGCAAGAAAACAACCAAGCTCATAGTTGACCTACCGCTCCTCCTCCTCCTCCTCCTCCTCCTCCTCCTCCTCCCCCTCCTCCTCCCCCTCCTCCTCCTCCTCCTCCTCCTCCTCCTCCCACCTGCAAACCCCACTCCCTTCTAGTACTGAAAACGTTACTTAATTGGGTAATGAAACGTCTGTAAGAAAACCACCAAGCTCATAGTTGACCTACCGCTCCTCCTCCTCCTCCTCCTCCCCCTCCTCCCCCTCCTCCTCCTCCTCCTCCTCCTCCTCCTCCTCCCACCTGCAAACCCCACTCCCTTCTAGTACTGAAAACATTACTTAATTGGGTAATGAAACGTCTGTAAGAAAACCACCAAACTCATAGTTGACCTACCGCTCCTCCTCCTCCTCCTCCTCCTCCTCCTCCTCCTCCTCCCCCTCCTCCCCCTCCTCCTCCTCCTCCCCCTCCTCCCCCTCCTCCTCCTCCTCCTCCTCCTCCTCCTCCTCCTCCTCCTCCTCCTCCCACCTGCAAACCCCACTCCCTTCTAGTACTGAAAACGTTACTTAATTGGGTAATGAAACGTCTGTAAGAAAACCACCAAGCTCATAGTTGACCTACCGCTCCTCCTCCTCCTCCTCCTCCTCCTCCTCCTCCCCCTCCTCCCCCCCCCCTCCTCCTCCTCCTCCTCCTCCTCCTCCTCCTCCTCCTCCCACCTGCAAACCCCACTCCCTTCTAGTACTGAAAACGTTACTTAATTGGGTAATGAAACGTCTGTAAGAAAACCACCAAGCTCATAGTTGACCTACCGCTCCTCCTCCTCCTCCTCCTCCTCCTCCTCCTCCTCCCCCTCCTCCTCCTCCTCCTCCTCCTCCTCCTCCTCCTCCTCCTCCTCCTCCTCCTCCCACCTGCAAACCCCACTCCCTTCTAGTACTGAAAACATTACTTAATTGGGTAATGAAACATCTGCAAGAAAACAACCAAGCTCAGAGAGCACCAAGGACCCCACAGTTCCCCCCTCCTCCTCACAAACCCCACTCCCTTCCAGCACTGATGATGTTACCTAGTTGGGTAATGAAATGTCTGCAACAAAAAAAGCAAGCTCAGAGTGTCACGTAGTGAATATTGCCAGTTGTATGTCTATGCAGGGTGATGCATCCCTATCCTAATATTATGGTACATTCCATTACAAGCAGGACACGTGATGTGATCTTATGCGCATGTGTGCATTCCTGATTCTCCATTCCTTCTTGTGGTTTGGCTCTGACCGGGAGCAGTCAGAGCATTTAATTAGCAAGAATGTAATTATTCAGAATTTATTGTTTTTGTACCGAAATAAATATTTTATTAGATTTTTAACTTCGGCTTTATTTCTAAATGTCTGAGCTCTGAGAGAAAGATCAAACATCGCCTCTATGGAGATTTATTCTCACTCTAACACAGAGAGCATCAAGGACATTCCTCCTCCTCCTCCTCCTCCTTCCCAGAAACCCCACTCCCTTCTAGCACTGATGATGTTACCTAGTTGGGTAATGAAACATCTGCAAGAAAACAACCAAGCTGAGAGAGCACCAAGGACCCTACAGTCCTCCTCCTCCTCCTCCTTCTCCTCCTCCTCCTCCTCCTCCTCCCTCTTCCTCCTCCTCCTCCTCCTCCTCTCTGCAAACCCCACTCCCTTCGAGCACTGATGATGTTACCAAGTTTGGTAATGAAATGTCTGGAAGAAAGCCACCAAATTGAGAGAACACCAAGGACTCCACAGTTCTCCTCCTCCTCCTCTTTGCAACCCATCCCAAACTCAGGAAGCACAAGGACCCTACAGTCTTCCTCTTCCTCCTCTTCCTCCTCCCCCTCCTCCAACCCCCCTCCCTTCCAGCACGGATAATATTACCTACTTGAGCAATGCAAAAAAAGAACCAAGCTCAGGAAGCACCCAGGACCCATCCTTTCAACCCCGAACCACAAGCAGGAGCCGAGGTGGCGCAGTGGTTAAAGTGCAGCACTGCAACCTACTTCAGCTGACTGCTAGTTCAGCAGTTCAGCTGTTCAAATCTCACGGGCTCAAGGTTGACTCAGCCTTCCATCCTTCCGAGGTCGGTAAAATGAGGACCCAGATTGTTGGGGGCAATAGGCTGAACTCTGTAAACCGCTTAGAGAGGGCTTTAAAGCACTATGAAGCGGTATATAAGTCTAAGTGCTATTGCTAATATTCTCCTCCTATCGTGGAACGCTACTCTAGAGCCTTACTCTCTTCTCTCCTCCTACCTTCCATTCATCATGGCTCCTCTTTTGCTCATAATGAACCAGAAATAATCTCGGAAACACATCTTGTTTCCCTCACCCCCCCCCGCAGGATTTGAACGCAGCTCCAGAACACCGCCAAAGGGCAGCCACACAATGGGGGGGGGGGAATCTGTCGCAGGTGACTGCGAAGCACGAAGCCACCTGCCAGGGTGAGAGGCTCTCTTCCCTGACGCTCCAGGTTCGATGGAGCTGCCGCAAATCTACTCCTTCATCTTAGCCAGCGGAACTGAGATTACCAGCGCCGGGCACTGTCGGAGTTGCCAAAGGTGATTTCCGTGGCCGCAAATCCTTGACAAACACGATTAGTGGACCACGTGTGGATTTGCCACTGGCGCCTTTGGCGAACTGCAGCGTGAAAAGGGTTTGTTTTAACTGAAATCAGCCTTACAATGGCACCCTGGCGGATTTTTTTTTCTTCAAAATCTTCTTTGCAAGGTGCCTGTTGCTTTTTGTGACAGGTTTTGACTGCTGGAGGCGGATGAGGCAGCCACAATGAAGAGGATTGCCATTTTTTAAAAAAAAATTCCCGCTCCTTATCTTTTCATCACCCTGAATCCTTTCCAGTTGCTCAAATCTGAGAGGGATTTTCCCACCACCGGCCTCCCCTCCCGTCCTTTGGAATTACTCTCCGGATATTATTATTTTTTTACATTTATTTCTTTATTTGAAGGGAAGGGTGGGGACCAATGGTGGGTTCCTACAGGTGCGGTCCACTCTATAGCACCGGTAGCGGCCTGCTGGTGACATCACAGTACCGGTGCGGTCAGTTGCCGGTGCCTGGGTGCCGCCATTTTTTTTAAAAAAAAAATTATTTAAATTTTTTTTTTATTCTGCGCATGCCCAGAAGCCAAGCTTCTGGCACTGCGCATGCACTGCCTTCCTACCCCACAGTGAGTCCAAGCAGGGGAGGATGGCTGAGGGAGCGTGTGAGACGCTGAAAGAATGGGCAGCAGGGGCTATCTCCATTCCCCTCCCTTCAGCAGTCCGAGAAGCCACAAATGCGCAGTGATGATCCTCGGCATTTTTGCATGTTCGAGGCTTCTCGAGTTGCTGAGGGGAGAGAGAATGGGCGGCAGGACCTATCTCAGTTCCCCTCCCTTCAGCAGTCCGAGAAGCCACGCCCACCTGGTCACATGGCCAGCAAACCACACCCACAAAATAAGCCACGCCCACAGAGTGGTAGTAAAAAAATTCAGAACCCACCCCTGGTGGGGACGGAGGGAGGCTGGCGGCAGCTGATTTTCTGTTATACTTTATTTTTATCTCACTTTGAAATGGAAGGAGGAGGAGGAGGAGGAGGAAGCAGAGAGAAAGACAAGGAAAAAGGAAAGGAGGAAGAGGAGGCAAGAAGAAGAAGAAGGAAGACATGATAGACCACTTGTCTGAAATGGTGCAAGGCAGGGGTGGGTTCTAACTTACCTCGCCGCCGGTTCGATTCCTCCCACGCCGTGTGCGCATGTGCAGTGCTAAAAATTCACAATTTTTTTTTAAAAAGCTGAAAGCAAGATGGCGGTGCATGTGCAGTGCCGGAAACTCAGCTTCTGCACATGCACAAAAGAAAAAAATCAGCAAAAAATCCCCCCCCCTCAATTTAAAAAAAAAATCCCAAAAAAGATGGCGGCGTCCACAGACCGGCACCGACAGAACCGGCTCTGTGACGTCACCAGCGGTTTGCTACCGGTTCTATAGAACCGGTGCGAACAAGGAGGAACTCACCTCTGGTGTAGGGTCTCCTGCTTGGGCAGACGGTTGAATGGTTGCAGGAACTGGGACTTATCTAATGAAGAGAAGGACCAGGGGAGACATGATGGCAGTCTTCCAATATTTGAGGGGCTGCCCCAGAGACGAGGGGGGTCAAGTTATTTTCCAAAGCACCTGAAGGCCAGACAAGGAATAATGGATGGAAACTGAACAAGGAGAGATTCAACCTGGAAATAAGGAGAACTTTTCTGACAGTGAGAACAATCAACCAATGGAACAGAAGTTGCCTTCGGAAGTTGTGGGAGCTTCATCACTGGAGGCTTTCAAGAAGAGACTGGACAGCCATCTCTCAAAAATGGTGTAGGGTCTGCTTGGGCGGGTGGGGTTGGACTAGATGACCTACAAGATCCCTTCCAACTCTATTAATATGTTACATTTGTGAAGAGAAGGAAGCAAGAAGGAGGAGGCAAAAGTGAAGGAAAAGGGAGAGGCAAGAAGAGATTTCTAGTTTGTGCCATCAGGACTTAATACCGGCACCGGAGTTCTTTTTAGCGATATGTTCAGAAGCAAAGTTGTTTTCCAACCTTATCAAAATTTGACAGCTTAGCTCCCTTGTTGTTTCTCAAAGAGATATCTCTCCTTAAAGAAGGGATGTGAAGAAAGGAGAGATGGAGTCAGACGAAGAAAAAAGAGAACGTGGAAAGGCAAATCGAAATATTTTCCAGTCCATCGTTTTAGAGGTGGGAGGGAGGAGAAACAATTTCTTGCCCCCAGTATTAGCACTGGGCTCCAGGTTTAAAAATGGGAATGCTGTTGAGTCTTCATCCCTGTCTCTCCGGTGTTCTTTGGGTCTGCAAACCCCAGAAATAAGCTGCATTGATTTTCATTCAAGTTGTCAAAGCACTTTTCCCTCGCCTATCGGATTACGGTACATTCGCAACATTTGTGGGTGATAAATTCCAGACCAGAAAAAAAGAAAGATGGGAGCCGAGAGGAAAAATTCTGTCTGCAACGTCACCCACCCATTGCTACATTCAGAAAGAAACTCCATTTTATTTATTTATTTATTTATTTATTTGTGAGATTTATATACCGCCTCATAGTGCAAGCACTCTCTAAGCGGTTTACACCAGTGAACAATGTAGATTATTTACATTGCCCCCAACAATCTGGGTCCTCATTTTACCTACCTCGGAAGGATGGAAGGCTGAGTCAACCTTGAGCCGGTGAGATTTGAACCGCTGACCTGCAGATCAATGTCAGCTAATGTGGCCTGCAGTACCTGCCTCTAACCGCTGCGCCACCTCGGCTCATTTTTTGCCTAAATTTTGCCTCATTTTGCCTAAATTCAACCTACAGCTTAGGACCGTGATAGCGAACCTATGGCACATGTGCCAGAGGTGGCACGCAGAGCCATCTCTCTGGGCACGCGAGCCGTTGCCCGTTGCTCTTCCAGGTTCCAGCACGCTGGCCAGCTGGTCTTCACGTGCATGGGAGAGCCAGAACCCGGAGCAGCAGCTGCCCGGTGTGCATGCGCGCACCGGGCAGCTGCTCTTCCAGGTTCCGGCATGTGCATATGTACCAGCCGGCTGGTATTCACATACGTGGGAGCACCGGAAACTGAAGAGCCGCCCCCTGGTGCGCATGCACATGCCAGGAAGATGATATTCCAGTTTCTTGTATGCGCATGCATACCAACCAGCTAGTCTTTGCATGCACATCAGAACCCAGAAGACCAGGTGGTCGGGGTGCATGCGCGTGCCGGAAACAAGAAGATTATCTTCCTGGTGTGCACATGTGCACCGGGCAGCTGCTCTTCCACTTTCTGGCATGTGCATGCATACCAGCCAGCTGGTATTCACGCATGTGGGAGCACTGGAAACTGAAGAGCAGCCGCCCGGGGCACATGCACATTCCGGGAAGAGCCGAGGTGGCGCAGTGGTTAAAGAGCAGCACAGCAGTTCAGCAGTTCAGCAGTTCAGCAGTTCAGCTGTTCAAATCTCACCGGCTCAAGGTTGACTCAGCCTTCCATCCTTCTGAGGTGGGTAAAATGAGGACCCAGATTGTTGGGGGCAATATGCTGAACTCTGTAAACCGCTTAGAGAGGGCTGTAAAGCACTATGAAGCGGTATATAAGTCTAAGTGCTATTGCTATTGCTATCTTCCAGTTTCTGGCACATGCATGCACACCGACCACCGGACGGCTGTTCTTCCGGTTTCCAGCATGTGCACATGCGCGCGCACCCCCATTTCGGTACTCGGTGCCGAAAAGGTTCGCCAACACTGGCTGAGGAGAAACTTCCCGACAGGATGAATAACAGAATTGGATGGGACCTTGGAGGTCTTCTAGTCCAACCCTCTGCACAAGCAGGAGACCCTGTGCCATTCTGGACAAACGGCCGTCCAATCTCTTCTTGAAAACCTCCAGGGATGGAGAGCTCACAACTTCTGGAGGCAAGTTGTTCCACTGGTTAATTGAGAACAATTAATCAATGGAACAATTTGCCTCCCCGAGTTGTGAGGTGGTTTTCAATAAAAGACTGGACAACCGTTCGTCTGAGATGGTATATACCGCATTTTTCGGAGTATAAGACGCACCTTAGTTTTTGGGAAGGAAAATAGGGGAAAACAATCTGCCTACCAGGTATTCATCTGGCTAGCGTCCTTAGTCTGGTCAGCTTCAGCACATTATTTTATCCCCTGGTTAGGACTTAAAAAAACCTTCTTCTGAGAGAGTAACAATGAAAGAGCCTGCAAGCTGGGAAGATCGTTAGCACCTGGTTAGGGCTGGAAAAAAACTTATTCGGAGCAAGTAGAGCAATGAAAAAAAAACCTGCAAAGACTTAGGGCTGGAAAAACATTCTTCGGAGAGAGTAACAATGAAAAAGCCTGCAAGGTAAGAGCTGGGAAGATCTGTTAGCACCTAGTTAGGGCTGGAAAAAAAAAAGCTACATTCGAAGTATAAGACGCACCCAAATTTTCAGCCACTTTTAGGGAGGAAAAAGGTGCGTCTTATACTCCGAAAAATACGGTAGGTTTTGCTGCCATGGGCAAGGGGTTGGACTAGAAGACCTCCAAGGTCCCTTCCAGTCCTTCAATTGTATGCCTTCCTATGCCCCAGTGTGGAGCACTTCAAGCGTATCGGCGAGTCTATGAATGAAGAAAAGATGTAAGCATTTCAATTTCCCCTTGTTATGATGTTGCCGAGAGTCCTGTGCCATTCTGCATTTTGTAATTAAAGAGGAGAAACAGATGGAGTCTATTAAAATAACATTTGCACCTCTTCTATTGTCTTGTGATTGTAAGAGCTCTTTGTCACTCGGGTTGGCTAATGAGCGCCATCACACCTGATTCCGGTCACACAATTTTTATTTGCAAGGGGGGGAAAAACCCCTTTATCATCCCAGCATTACAAGGTGAGGGAAAGAAGGAGAAGTTGTGAAAGCCATAAAAAACCCTTTCAAATGAAAGGATTACGCAAGACACTTCAGTTCGTTACACGGTGGTGTTTTGTCTCACCGGGTTACAATCAGCTCCCCTGGGAACAAATATGCTGTTGTGGCCCCGCCAGCGGAGCTGGCAGCAGATTTGGACAGTGAGGAGGTTGGGGAGGAACATGGGCCAATCCTGGAGTCTGAGGAAGGCTCTGCATCGGAGGGAGAGATGGATCCAGGGCAATCTGACAGTTATCAGTTGCCTTTGGAGTCGGACATCAGTGAGGCAGATGAACAGCTGGAGCCTGTTCCCAGTATGTGTATGCACAGAGCTGCCAGACGAAGGGAACATCTAAGGAACAAGGGTTGACTTGGGAGTAAGGCCACAGGTGGATGGTGAATGGCCCCTCCCATAGGGAATAAGGTGGAGGTTAGGTCCCACAGAGTGGGTCTCCTCCAGGTCCCGTCAGCCAAACAGTGCCGATTGGCGGGGCCTAGTGGGAGGGCCTTCTCTGTAGGGGCCCCTGCTCTCTGGAACCAACTTCCCCCAGAGATCCGAATCATCCCCACCTTGCTGGCCTTCCGAAAAGCCATTAAGACATGGCTCTTCCTGCAGGCAGGGTGAGTTTTGAGACGATTTATATCTGATGTCGCCCCCATGGATGTATGGTGTGTATATATATATATATATATATATATATATATATATATATATATATATATATATATATATATATATATATATATATATATATATATATATATAAACTGTTTTAAATTGTCTTTTTAAATTTGTTTGGAGTTTTTATAAAATGTTGTACGCCGCCCTGAGTCCTGAGGGAGTAGGACGGCATAGAAAAACTGCCAAATAAATAAATAAATAAATAAATAAATAAATAAATAAATAAATAAATAAATAAATAAATAAATCAATAAATCAATCAATCAATCAATCAATCAATCAATCAATCAATCAATCAATCAATCAGGAGCGAATGGGGAGGGGAGTTTGCAGGAGACAATTAGTTCACTTAATTGGTTCATGACTCTCTGAAAATCCTTGCCAAGTTTTGAAGATATCGGCCTGGCAGCTTTCCAAGCCAGATAAGGCCTGTGACTGTAAATGCTCTCTTGAAAGACGTTGTTGGAAGTGAATGTGAGAAATTCACAGTAACTGAATAAAAAGGGGTTTTTATTGGCACAAGGAGTTTGCTTCGTGGTTTGGGAAATGCCTAGGTCAGAACATATGTATCCATTTGTCCTCTGGACAGAAATTCCCCTTTAAAAATAAAATAAAAAAGAATTCCTCACCTGCTTTTATGATGGACCTTGTCACCTGTCAACTTTTGATGCAGTCAGTTGTATCACTCTGATTCAGTTTGGAGGAGGATTCAACCCCGTCGTTTTTCTAAAGTATATTGTGAAATTGATTAGAAAAGAATAGAGAGCATCCCTTTAGAGATTTTTTTTTACTTGTCTAAGACAGAAAGAAGGAAATGAAAATGGAATGACCTTCGACTTCCTGCTGGTTTCCCCATTGATTTTGCTTGTGGGAAGCCGGCAGGGAGCATAAGAAAATCAAGGCATAAAATGGACACCATATTTTTATATTTACCTAAGATGAGAAGGACTTTATTATCCAGGTATTAAGGAACAGAGTCAAGAGCTGTGTTGGGTATCAAGTTTCAAAGCATCCTTGTATCCTAAAAAAATAGAAGATGGAAGAGGTTTCTACATGAGCTAAGTTGAATAATGCATTTGAATTGAATTTAATCTTATACGGATTTTACTTCCCCTTCTTCCTAGTTACTCTCCTTCCATTCAGTTTAGTGACATACCTTTTATCTATATGGTTTCGTTTTTACTGTGTGATTATGGATGGGGCCTTGTTTATTATGCTTCAAGAATAAACATTTTATTTTATTTTGAAAAGATATGTATAAGCAGTTGAATGCTTCATCACTTTGAGGAGGAGTAGGAGGAAGAGGAGGAGGAGAAGGAGAAGAGAGGTTAACAGATTAAGAGAGTCGGAAGGGACCTTGCAGGTCATCTAGTCCAACCCCCTGCCCAAGCAGGAGACCCTTACATCTGCCTCTACCTAGGATTGAACCTAGGCCCTCCTGATTGTGAGGCAAGAGCTCCACCTCTAGGCCACAGCAGCTGGGTGGAGCAGGAGGAGGAGGAGGAGGAGGAGATGAAGGGAGGTGGAGAAGGAGGAGAAGGAGAAGGAAGGTGGAGCAGGAGGAGAGGAGGAGGAGAAGAAGAAGGAGGAGGAGAAGGAGAAGGAAGGTGGAGCAGGAGGAGAGGAGGAGAAGGAGGAGGAGAAGAAGGAGGAGGAGGAGGAGAAGTAGAAGGAAGGTGGAGTAGGAGGAGAGGAGAAGGAGGAGGAGGAGAAGGAGGAGGAGGAGGAGAAGGGAGGTGGAGCAGGAGGAGAGGAGGAGGAGGAGGAGGAAGAGAAGGAGGAAGAGAAGGAGGAGGAGGAGGAGGAGAAGTAGAAGGAAGGTGGAGTAGGAGGAGAGGAGAAGGAGGAGGAGGAGAAGGAGGAGGAGGAGGAGAAGGGAGGTGGAGCAGGAGGAGAGGAGGAGGAGGAGGAGGAGGAGGAAGAGAAGGAGGAAGAGAAGGAGGAGGAGGAGGAGAGGGAGGAGGAGGAGGAGGAGGAGATGAAAGGAGGTGGAGAAGGAGGAGAAGGAGAAGGAAGGTGGAGCAGGAGGAGAGGAGGAGAAGGAGGAGGAGGAGAAGGAGGAGGAGGAGGAGAAGTAGAAGGAAGGTGGAGCAGGAGGAGAGGAGGAGAAGGAGGAGAAGAAGGAGGAGGAGGAAGAGAAGGGAGGTGGAGCAGGAGGAGAGGAGGAGGAGGAGAAGGAGGAGGAGGAGGAGAAGGAGAAGGAAGGTGGAGCAGGAGGAGAGGAGGAGAAGAAGAAGGAGGAGGAGAAGAAGGAGGAGGAGGAGGAGAAGGAGAAAGAGGAGGGTGGAGCAGGAGGAGAGGAGGAGGAGGAGAAGAAGAAGGAGGAGAAGGAGAAGGGAGGTGGAACAGGAGGAGGAGGGGGAGAAGGAGGAGGTGGAGGAAAGGTAAGGGGAGAGGGAGGAAGAGAAGTCACCCAGCCGCTCTCCTACCTAAGGCTGAACTAGAACTCACACCCTCCTCTTTTCTACTCTTGTGCCTTTAACCACTGCACAAACTGGTCCTCAAGCCAAACGAAAAACACTGAAACAATTTGTAAAAGCACGCCTACTCCACACGGAAAGTCCTTAGAACGATTGGACTGGATGCAAGGACGTTAAGAGAAGAGAACATGTCTTGAGGATATTCCTTAGCTCTGCTTGGTTCTCTGCTGCGTTACGCATGGGGATAAAATAGAACGACCAGGACAAATAATTATATCTGACCTTCTTTGATCTGAACTGAAGCTACACTGGAGGCAATATGATTACTGTCACTCCAAGAGGTGGGAGCTAACTGTTCTTGACAAGCGGCTAATAATAGTTAGGGAACATACTATTGAGAGCTGGAAACCTTTCATATTCTTGGAACGAGACGATATCAGAAGCCCAGAGCCATGAAGGCTCAGAAGATACCCTGAAGGTCTCCGAGCTGAACTCTCCGCCCAGGGTAGGAACTCCTCAAACCTTAAAAAGATACAGTTGTCCAACTATGAAAACGGATGGAGCCTCCACAACGTCAGGAGGGAAGCTGTTGCATTGCTTAATCTTGTCTCGCAGTCAGGAAATTCTTCCTTTCTTCAAGTTTGGTTTTATCTCTGCAAATTTCCCTTACATCCATAGGATCATAGAATATCAGAGTCAGAAGGGACCTTGGAGGTCTTCTAGTCCAACCCCCTGCTTAGGCAGGAAACCCTACACCACTTCAGACAAATGGTTATCCAACATCTTCTTAAAAACGTCCAGTAGTGGAGCATTCACAACTTATGGAGGCAAGTTGTTCCAGTGATTAATTGTTCCCACTGTCAGGAAATTTCTCCTTACTTCTAGGTTGCTTCTCTCCTTGATTAGTTTCCACCCATTGCTTCTTGTTCTACCCCCAGGTGCTTTGGAGAGTAGTTTGACCCCCTCTTTCACCTGGGGAGGGCGAAAAACGGGCCTACCTGGCCCACTGGAAGTTGGGAAATGGGGGAGCGGGGGTTGTGTGCGCATGCGTGGGGGGCGGGGCAGCATGGGGGGATCATGCATGCATGCGCAGGGGGTGGGCCATGGGGGGCATTGGATTATGGGTGTGGGCACGCTTTCGGCACCCGAGGGAAAAAATATTTGCCATCATTGGTATAGGGTCTCCTGCTTGAGCAGGGGGTTGGGCTAGATGACCTCCAAGGCCCTCCGTAACTCTATTATTCTGTATTCAGATGCTTCACTCCACTTTCCCGTCTTGCAACAGCCCTTATACAATGATGCATTTTCGCCACCATTGGAGTTTGATGTGTCAATTGGTCCAGCGAGCAGAACTAATCGGAACAGATGAGGTGCTGTTTTCATTCGCGAAACTCAGCTTGTTCTTCAGGACAATTAGGCCGAAGGCAATCTCACGAGATAAAAACCTGTGCAGAAGGGGAGGCAGTGGATGTTGGGATCGGAGGATAGGGCTGAAATAATACCACTCTATAAAGCCTTAGTAAGACCACATCTAGAGTACTGCATCCAGTTTTGGTCACCACACTATAAAAAAAGATGTTGAGACTCTGGAAAGAGTGCAGAGAAGAGCAACAAAGATGATTAGGAGACTGGAGGCTAAAACATACGATGAACGGTTGCAGGAACTGGGCATGCCTAGTCTAGTGAAGAGAAGGACCAGGGGAGACATGAGAGCAGTCTTCCAATATTTGAGGGGTTGCCACAGAGAGGAGGGGGTCAAGCTATTCTCCAAAGCAGCAGGAATGGGATTTGGAGGTTTTCCAAACCGGCCATAACGTTAGCTATGGGTTCTCCCTAACCCGGGCGAACCCATAGCAGCCCACCCCTGGTTCTATGTTCTAACTTCAGCCACCATGACAAAGGTGGCCTCTCTCTCTTGTTTTGCTGCGACAACATTTGTGCCGGTTGAGGAAGACTTGGCAATATTTGTCTTTAATCCAAATTGTCTCTCTGCTCACAGCCCAATCTAAATATTCTGATCGCTGTCATTTCCTTCGGGGTAGAAAAATCTTGAGAGGAGACACCTCGAATCGCAACAACTTAATCTTGCCTGTTTGTCATTCAGTTTTTCCACATCTCATTTCTCGTGGGCTGCAGCGTCCCATCCCTGCGACATGTTAACCATCAAACAAATAGAGAACGCCCAGCAAGTCAGCTGCACCAGGAACATTGATTTCATATAATGCATCATTTATTTTCAATTATCGCAGCGCTTTCTGCTCCTTCCCCTGCCTCTCCTCTCTGCCTTCCCTCGCCTTCCCTTCCAAAACCCTTGCCAGCTCGGTGCCAGAAACTTTGCAAAATTAAACAACCAACCTCCACTGCAGAAGCTCTCTATGTTGTGGCCCGCCAGCAGCCAGCGGAGCTGGCAGCAGATTCGGACAGTGAGGAGGTTGGGAAGGAACATGGGCCAGTCCTGGAGTCTGGGGAAGGCTCTGCGTCGGAGGGAGAGATGGGGCCAAGGCAATCTGACAGTTATCAGTTGCCTTTGGAGTCAGACATCAGTGAGGCAGATGAAGAGCTGGAGCCTGTTCCCAGTGTGCGCATGCGCAGAGTTGCCAGACGAAGGGAAGAGCTGAGGAACATAGGTCGACTTGGGAGTAAGGCCACAGGTGGACGATGAATGGTCCCTCCCATAGGGAATAAAAGAGGAGCAAACCAATGTTCCCTGTAAAATTAGAAAACGGCGCGCGACAGCGGCGTTCTCTTTTCATGTGTGCGGTTGCGCAGGCGCGCAGCCTCTGCCATTACAAAATGCCGCGCGGAAGTTAGAAACTTCCGTGCGATGTTCTCTCGTTACGTGCGCGGCCATGCATCTTAGAGGGAACAGTGGAGCGAACGGGGAGGGGAGTTTGCAGGAGACAATTAGTTCGCTTAATTGGTTCATGACTCTCCGAAAATCCTTGCCAAGTTTTGAAGATATCGACCTGGCAGCTCTCCAAGCCAGATAAGGTCTGTGACTGTAAATGCTCTCTTGAAAGACTTCGTTGGATGTGAATGAGAAGAATTCACAGTAACTGAATTCACGGAGTATCTGGCACTTAATTGTGTCCTTGCCGATCTCACTTTGCACAGGAGTGCAACACTCTGGACTTTTGTGCAGTAAAACTCTTTTTGTGTCTACTGTGATAAGGGCCAGAAATTATGATTTGCTGGGCTTTGTCAGCATCTTTAAGGCTCTCTGTATCCCTGTCCTCATCTATCTTCCATGCCTGTGATTGTCCTGCAATTCTTTAGTCAATGTCATGGGCAGGAATTCTTTTTTCATATCGCAAGGTGGAATTGGCTAAAAAAAAAAAAAAGCCAATGCTTTACTGCTTGCATTCTGCCTGGCAGTTTGCTTGTCATCCGTCTGTCTGTCTGTCTGTCTGTCTTCTATTATCTATGATCTATCACTATCTATCATTTCTATCTCTATGTAGTTATCATGTCATCTATTATCTATCTATCTATCTATCTATCTATCTATCTATCTATCTATCTATCTATCTATCTATCTATCTATCTATCTCATCTATGATCTATCTCTATCATCTCTCTATCTCTATCTAGTTATCATGTCATCTATTATCTCTATCTAATCTATCTATTATCTATCTATTATCTATCTATCATCTATCTATCTATCTATCTATCTATCTATCTATCTATCTATCTATCTATCTATCTCTATCATCTATCTCTATCATCTATGATCTATCTCTATCATCTATCTCTATCTAGTTATCATGTCATCTATTATCTCTATTATCTATCATCTATCTATCTATCTATCATCTATCTATCTATCTATCTATCTCTCTCTATCATCTATGATCTATCTCTATCATATATCTCTCTATTTATTATGTCATCTATTATCCATCTATCCATCTATCCATCCATCCATCCATCTCTATCTATCTATCTATCTATCTATCTATCTATCTATCTATCTATCTATCTATCTATCTATCTATCATCTATCTATCTCTATCTATCTATCATCTATCTATATCATCTATTATCTATCTCTATCATCTCTCTATATCTATCTAGTTATCATGTCATCTATTATCTCTATCTAATCTATTATCTATAATCTCATCTATCTATTATCTATCTATCTATCTATCTCTATCTATAATCTCTATCATCTATCTATCTATCTATCTATCTATCTATCTATCTATCTATCTATCTATCTCTATCATCTATGATCTATCTCTATCATATCTCTCTCTATTTATTATGTCATCTATTATCCATCTAGCCATCTAGCCATCCATCCATCCATCTCTATCTATCTATCTATCTATCTATCTATCTATCTATCTATCTATCTATCTATCTATCTATCTATCTATCTATCTATCTATCTATCTATCTATCTATCATCTATCTATCTATCTATCATCTATCTATCTATCTATCTATCTATCTATCTATCATCTGTCTCTCTGTCTCTATCTTTTTTCTCTCTCTATCCATCATCTATATTTATTTCTATATCTATCTATCATCTATCTATCATCTATCTGTCTCTATCTATCATCTATCTATCATCTATCTGTCTCTATCTATCTATCTGTCTCTATCTATCTATCATCTATCTATCTATCTATCTATCTATCTATCTATCTATCTATCTATCTATCTATCTATCTATCTATCTATCTATCTATCTATCTATCTATCACCTACCTTAGCTTTTAATATTGTTTTGTATTCCATTCCTCTTACGATGGTCTATAACTGTAACAATAAAGCTTTAACTGACAGAAGTTTTCCTGTTTCTAAAGAACTGTATCAAGAGCTTTTGTGTTGTTGTTTTTTGAAGTCACCTGTGTCATTACCTTGAGTTTACAAGACCTGAAAAACGGGCACAGATGGCAAACGGTTTGGGGCAGCCAGAGCAGAGAAGGTTCACAAGCCTCTCAGGAAGCAAGTAGGATACTGTCATAACTAATTCTTTCTTCTTAATTGTCAGGGAAAGCCTGGACTAATGAAACACAGCTGCACAGTAACATTTAGTTTTGCAAAGGGAAAAGGGGGAAAAAACTTTGGGACTGGATGCATCGCCCTTTTCTTTCACAAACCACAGGCTGTTAATTATCTAAATACAGGCCCCTCCAAGCTGGCTGAATGGAGATTAATTAGTTTTTGAAATAATAACTACATTGATGCTGGGGGAAAAAATGTGGGCTGGACTTTAGAATAATGGCTAAAAATTAGCCCCCTTATGATTATTTTTCTTTGATTCTCTTTGTAGATGAAATTTGTCTCTGTTGCATTGGCAGAGAAAGGCCATTAATCAGCCAGGCAGATGGTCCTTCCCGAAGTCAGACACGCAGGGGAGAGCGTGACAAAATTTTGCCCGTGAAAAAGACACAGGGGAGTCTTCTGCTTGGACACACTCCAGATTTGATGCCTGAAAGTCCGCACAGCGTATTTATGAAGTCTGAGAAGCAGAAGTCTGCAACAACATCGCCAAAAAGGCTTCAAGAGTTGTTAACCTAATCTTACGTAGCTTCTTCTCCGGTAATATCACACTACTAACCAGAGCATACAAAACATTCGCCAGACCAATCCTTGAATACAGCTCATTTGTCTGGAACCCACACCGCATATCAGACATAAATACATTAGAAAGTGTCCAGAGATACTTTACAAGAAGAGTCCTCCACTCCTCTACTCGCAACAGAATACCTTACGCAACCAGACTTGAAATCCTGGGCTTAGAAAGCTTAGAACTACGTCGCCTTCAGCACGACCTAAACATAGCTCATAAAATTATCTACTACAACGTCCTTCCTGTCAATGACTACTTCAGCTTCAACCACAACAATACACGAGCACATAACAGATACAAACTCAAAGTGAACCGCTCCAAACTTGACTGTAGAAAATACGACTTTAGCAACAGAGTGGTAAATGCCTGGAACTCACTACCTGACTCTGTGGTTTCGTCACCAAACCCCCAAAACTTTACCCTTAGACTGTCCACTGTTGACCTCACCCGATTCCTAAGAGGTGAGTAAGGGGCGTGCATAAGTGCACCAGCGTGCCTACCGTCCCTGTCCTAATGTTCCCGTTTATCAGTACCCATCTTATGTATACAAACAATGTTTTATCTATGTATATTACCAACACGTACTTGACAAATAAAAAATAAATAAACAAGTCAACATTTTAGAAGTGCCGGAGAAATGGGTTTTCGGCCAGCACTTTAACCGCTACACAAAACTGGTTCTCTGTGTTGGAACAATCCAGAAGATAAAAACAGGGCAGCCGTTGTCTTTGGGAAACAAGCTAGAATATTAACCATCGTGTAATGTTCTGCTCTCAAACAGCGATCCTGCTAAGATCTGTAAATCTACGTTTATCCCTATTTCCGTTCCCGCAAAGTGTCTAGTTGCCAATTGGTAACTTTTAATTCTTGGTTTATTGGTCTTGTAAGCATTGCAGGTCAACCTCCTTTCTACTTCAAACTCTAGTAAACTAGCTGTGCGACTCCTGAAAAAAAATAGGGCTGGATTTTTGATGGCTCCATTGCCATAGATTGTCTTTTCTGTAATTCAGATTAGCAGAGAGCCTTCTGGGGAAAAAAATAGCTTTCTGCTTTTATTAAACACAAAACTCCTCAACGGAACCCAGTTGGGTGTAGAACAGTGATAAGGGAATCAACTCTTTCAGTATATCTATATTTTATTAAACTCAGCTTGAGAGGGAGATCCTATCTCGGTTTGAGATATCAGCCAACTGGTTTCCGTAAACTGTAACTTGAATCAAAGCCAGATTAGCAGGAAAGGGAATAATGAGATCTTCTTGAAGTTAACTACACTGCCTGCAGAAATAGAGATCTAAAAAGTTGCTATAGCATAGAATTTTGCCTGGGTTGGCAAAATTTATTTGCTGTCTGAATTAAGTCCCCGGAAAAATGTCAAGGTTGACCATTTGAGTTTAACCACACAAAACAAAGTTTAAAAACTCCATTGTCAATCAAAGTCGCCTGTTGTGTTGTATCCTGTGATTTACGATGAACGTATTTTTACAATGACTTAGGATCATGATTTATCACTGGTTGTTTGTATGCACAGTGAGAGCTTATGCACCGGAGACAAATTCCTTGTGTGTCCGATCACACTTGGCCGATAAAAAGAATTCTATTCTGCACGAAACACATCAAAAATAGTGCTGGAACAGAAATAGAAAAGAATACAGCATAAAACACAGGGCATAAACATTATTTTTGGGTAAGGAAATTTTGCTATTAATTTCCTCACGCCCCCAGCTGTAAATATTACACATACGTATATGTGTGTATTTGACTTACCGCCTTTCACTGAACGAGTGTTTGATGTTGCAGTGGCACTGAAAAATGTGACCTACGCCCAATCCTCGCACTTATGACCATGGCAGCATCCCTACAGTCACATGATCAAAATTCAGGCGCTTGACAGAGGACATATTTACAACAACAATTGCAGAACACGTGATCTGCCATTTGCGAAGCTGGCTCCGTTGAACGACCGCGTGATTCTCTTAACAACTGCAGTGATTCATTTAATAACCATGGAAAAAAAGGTTTTAAAATTTTTTGGCACAGTTCGCATGACTTTGCTTTGCAATTGTGGATGTTAAGTTGAGGGCTGCCTATTAATGGAGGTGCCAAATCTCATTTGATTTTAATAAAGCAGGATTTGCTTCAGAAATGCTTTCCAAAGTGGGGGAATCTGAATGCAAACAGCCCAAAATGCAGAGCCGGATTTCGCTTACGGGCTGTGTTCACAGGCTGCCTGGATCAAAGTTCTGCCTCTCAGATCAGCCGACTTCCCTTCAGCAGCTGCAGCCTTGTTGGAAGCTAATTGAATTCCATTCGGTTACATGAAATCAAATTTCATTTTTCCCTCAGTTTGACCCACTTCTTCCTTTTAATCCAATTTGCCTCCTGGCGTGCCCCTATAAGTAAAAAGCAAGCGGGAATCTTATATATCCCCTTGCCACCAAGCAGCCTCTAAACAAGCTAGCATTTATCCTAATGATAGGATGGGCTAGCAACCCCTTCTTTTAAGGATGAAATCCAGCAGGTGTGACTATGCCACAGCTATTTTAATTCTTTCTTCCTGCCATCTCACTTGCTACAAGGTGGGGTGGACTGGCCATCCCCTCCTTTCTGAAATTTATTTCCTTTGCTTAGCGCATGGCATCTGTAGAGGTCACGCCATCACTGATATACAAATGCTGTTTAAATGAAGTTTAAATTTCATGCACTGGGTTTCAGGAAGCTTAAAGACGAAGGTTGCTAGTCAATCCCAAGTTGTAGCGTAATAAAATGGGAGCAAGAAAAGAATTGAAATAATGGTGGAATTGCCATACATGCTGAATTTCATCCACTGAGAGATAGATACAATAGATAGATAGATAGATAGATAGATAGATAGATAGATAGATAGATAGATAGATAGATAGATGATAGATAGATAGATAGATAGATAGATAGATAGATAGATAGATAGATAGATGATAGATAGATAGATAGATAGATAGATAGATAGATAGATAGATATAGAAAGATGATAGACATAGACAGACAGACAAATTGGAGAGAGAGAGATGAATAGAAGTAGGATAGATACAGATAGGTATAGATGAGAGAGATGGAGATAGATAGATAGATAGATAGATAGATAGATAGATAGATAGATAGATAGATAGATAGATAGATAGATAGATAGATAGATGATAGACATAGACAGACAGACAGACAAATTGGAGAGAGAGATGAATAGAGGTAGGATAGATACAGATAGGTATAGATGAGAGATGGAGATAGATAGATAGATGGATGGATGGATGGATGGATGGTTGGATGGATGGACGGACAATTGGAGAGAGAGAGAGATGAATAGAATTAGGATAGATACAGATAGGTATAGATGAGAGAGAGATGGAGATAGATGATAGATAGATAGATAGATGGATGGACAGACAGATAATTGGAGAGAGATGAATAGAGGTAGGATAGATAGATACAGATAGGTATAGATGAGATGGAGATAGATGATAGATAGATAGAATAAAGAATGGAGAGAGAGAGAGCTGAATAGAGATAGTAAGTATAGATATAGACAAGAGAGAGATGGAAAGATAGAGATATAGATGTACATAAAGGTATGTGGATAATACTATATGAGAGTAATATATTAAGATAAAACCGTAACAAAATCCCCATAAAATGGAGCCATAGAATTGCAATGGGACAGATGATATAATTCGATATAATTCAGTGGATGAAATTCAGCATGTATGACAATCCCACTATTATTTTAACCCTCCCTCCCTCCCTCCCATCCATCCATCCATCCATTTCATTATGATACGGTTTGGGATGGACTAGCAACCAACCTTTTAAGCTCCCTGAAATTCAGTGTATGACAACTGCACCATCATTTTTATCATTTCCTTCTGCCTTCCCATTAAACTACACCTCGGGTGCGTCTCTTAGGAGCCCTGTAGCAAGGCTATGATTGAAAGGTTAAGATAATGTCGGCCTTCCCCATCATCCTGATGTTCACCTCAATGGTAGGAAGACTCTCAAGCTGGACCCATGTTGCTAAGCAGCTCATCCTTACCCAATTTGTACTCAATTCCAAGCTACAATTTCTGAAGAAGAAAAAAAAAAGCGTAACCATCCATCAATGACAATTAAATTAATGGTAAAAAGCATCCTGTTTTAGCAATGGCACCTTCGTCTTTGACACACTGAAGCTCCCCCAGAAAATAACGCCTGGTATCAGTAAAGGGTAAATGTGCAATTTATCCTGTAATTGCTGTCACGATGATCAAACATTTATTCTGCAAATAAGGAGATAATTAAGATGCGACTTGGAGTGCCAGAGAGCTCAAGATTTCAGTCTTGGAGACTTGCTTTTTAGAGAATAAATGTTTGCTGAATCCGGGGCTCCATTTGCCAATGTCTATCTGTCTATCTATCTATCTATCTATCTATCTATCTATCTATCTATCTATCTATCTATCTATCTATCTATCTATCTATCTATCTATCTATCTTTTATCTATCATTATCTATCTTATCTATCATTATCATCTATCTTTATCATGATCTATCAATCTATCTTATCTATCATCTATCATCTCTCTCTCTATCATCTATCATCCATCCATCCATCCATCCATCCATCCACTCTATCTATCTATCTATCTATCTATCTATCTATCTATCTATCTATCTATCCATCTTTTATCTATCATTATCTATCTTATCTATCATTATCATCTATCTTTATCATGATCTATCAATCTATCTTATCTATCATCTATCATCTCTCTCTCTATCATCTATCATCCATCCATCCATCCATCCATCCATCCATCCACTCTATCTATCTATCTATCTATCCATCTTTTATCTATCTTATCATTATCATTATCTATCAATCTATCATTATCTATCTTATCTATCATTCTCTCATCTACTATCATTATCTCTCTCTATCATCTATCATCCATCCATCCATCTTTTATCTAACATTATCTATCTTATCTATCATTATCATCTATCTTTATCATTATCTATCAATCTCTTATCTGTTATCTATCATCTATCAATCAATCTCTATCATCCATCCATCTACTCTATCTACTCTTTCTCTCACACACATTATCTATCATCTATCTACTATCATTATCTACCTACCTACCTATCTTCATCATCATCTAATAATTTAATATCATTAAACTTGGCTTGTTGCGGTTTGCCAAGTGTGAGACCCCATTTGGAATACTAGTCCTTGATTTACGACCACAATTGAACACAACATTTCTGTTAAGTGAGACATTTAAGTGAGTTTTGCCTCATTTTATGACCTTTCTTGCCAGTTGTTAAGTGAATCACTGCAGCTGATAAGTTAGCAACCTAGGTTGTGAAGTGAATCTGGCTATCCCACCTGAGTTTGCTTGTCAGAAGGTCACAAAAGCGGATTCCTTGGGACCCAGCAACGGTCGTAAGTATGAACCAGCTGCCAATCATCTGAATTTTGATCGCACGATTACGGGGATCCTAACCGAGCTGTGCTCGCAGTGTGAATACATCTGCTAGCTACCTCTTCACCTGACTCAGCATATTGTGTGAACATACAACCTCCGTTTCTCCTTCACGCACATCTGGAAGCCAAGGCCAGCCGAGTAAATTCGCACAAAATGGAGGCCTTTCCCATTACATATGTCGAGCATGATTCTCCTCCCTGCGCTCATCTACCCCGTCATACTAATGAGGTTATGCTAAAGCAACCTTTTAATTAGAGATTAACGGGAACAGATTAACCTCTGATTAGATCTAATGAACCAGGTTGGCTTGCAAGCCTTACTCTTGGGGGGGGGGATCAGCCAGGGGAGGGGGGGGGAAGGTTTCCAAAACATTTTTTACAGTGGAACCCAATCCTGCCTCGAGTTTACGGTCTTTAAAAAGAAAAAAGAAACTCGCAAGGAAAAGGGAGGAGGGATAAAAAAAAGCAAACACAAAATTTTTATTGACAACCGTTTGGGTGAAATGGCTTTGTTCACTGCTTATCAAACTTGGCAACTCCAGATGTGCGGAATTCGCAGGCAGCGTAGGCAATGAGAAGCGGGAGTGGTGCGGTGGCCTAGCGGTGGCACTCTCGCCTCACAATCAGGAGGCTGTGAGTTCGATCCTAGGTAGCGGCGGATATTTCTCTCTCTCTCTGGGCACAATGAGAATATATCTGCTGAGCAAAACTCCGCATTGGCGACAGGGAAGAGCATCCGGCCAGTAAACACTCGGCTCCATTCAGTTGCCCCGAACTCCACCCCGCAAGGGATTTACAGGGTCATTAAATGAGGAACAACATAGGCAACGAGAAGTGTATGAGTTGAAACCCACAGATCTTTAAAAGCTGCCGGATCTGAAGTTTAGATGCTCCCCCAGCAAAGGTGATGGTATCAACCGGCTTCTTTTCATCCTGATTTTGGAGCACAGTTGCAGAAGGAGGTGGTGTGTGTGTGGGGGGGAAGAGGTCGGCTGGCTGGTTTCCAGATGTGTCCAGCTCAATTCCTATAATTCTCCATCAATGTCTACACTGCCTGTGAATTCCACACAGTTGGGGAAAGGTAGGGAAGAAATGGTCTATATATACATCCTCTGGAAATACGGATGACACATGTCCTGGGATTCCCAGCAATTCAACTGGACTACATGTGGAGTGCATTCGGGTTGGAAAAAGCAGACTTGGGATACTTTTTAAGAAGCCAATCCTTGGAAAAACAATTCTTGATAAGTAGGGCACGCAATATTTTTGCACAAGGCTCACTATAGGTTTACTTGGAGCCAGTTAAGAGGCTGCCTTAGAAACCAGGAGATGGCGAGTTCTAGGCCTTGGGTGTGAAAGGTGGCTGGGTGACTTTGGGCCAATCACTAGGAGACTGAGAGTTCTAGTCCCATCATAGAGGCACAGAAGCCAGCTGGGTGACCTTCGGCCAGTCAACCAAGAGACCGTGAGTTCTAGACCTTGCCTGTGCCATGAAAGCCAACTGGGCGACTTTGGGCCAATCACCAGGAGACTGTGAGTTCTAGTCCCACCTTAGGCACAAAAGCCAACTGGGCAACTGGGCCAGTCAACCAAGAGACCGTGTGTTCTAGTCCTGCCTTAGGAATGAAAGCTGTCTTGGTAACTTTGGACCAACCACCAGGAGACTGGGAGTTCTAGTCCTGCCTTAGGAATGAAAGCTGTCTTGGTAACTTGGGACCAACCACCAGGAGACTGGGAGTTCTAGTCCTGCCTTAGGAATGAAAGCTGTCTTGGTAACTTTGGACCAATCACCAGGAGACTGGGAGTTCTAGTCCTGCCTTAGGCATGAAAGCTGTCTTGGTAACTTTGGACCAACCACCAGGAGACTGGGAGTTCTAGTCCTGCCTTAGGAATGAAAGCTGTCTTGGTAACTTTGGACCAACCACCAGGAGACTGGGAGTTCTAGTCCTGCCTTAGGAATGAAAGCTGTCTTGGTAACTTTGGACCAACCACCAGGAGACTGGGAGTTCTAGTCCTGAGTTCTTAGGCATGAAAATCAGCTGGGGGACTTTGGGCCCATCGCCAGGGTCTCCATGGGGAGACTCAGGTATTCCAGCCAACCTTGAGGACACAAACAGGTATGACTATTACCCTTTTTCTCTGCATTTCTGGAATGTTGAATCTTGGGCGTATATGCCCGTGTGATGCATAATCTTGGTCTAACTGTGCTAGATTTTTCCGTGTTTATTTTCAAACCCAATTTCCCGATTGGTTCCACCCTGAACCATTTGCAGAGCGATCTGGAATAATTAAGAGACCTTAATTATCTCCAAAGGAGGCCGACGGTGGAGCCAGCAAGAGAAGCCGCACAACCTGCGCAAGCGTGTGTGTGAAGCCAGGAGAAATAAAGCCAACACGACACATGACGACCGGAGAGATAAAAAATATTTGGGGAACGACGTGTCATAAAAACAGTACGAGGCTGGGAAACTCAGGCTGTGCTTCCAGTCTGGATCCAAGCTCTACTCTCTTAGTATTTACATTTGGGGAAGGTAGGAAGTCAAAGAATTAACTTGCATGCACAAAGTCAAGGCCCCTCAAACGATGTGACCAAAGTTTGGGGTTTTTTTGGCTCTGGAGGCGGCCAACTTGAAGGAGGATAAGGTACCACCTGGGCAAAGGTGTTCATCTTTGCTGACACCATCAGCCTCGCCCCTCAGCCGAAGAGCCTTCCTGGTGACCTCAGTGCTGCTTTGAGCAGGGGAAGGGGATCGGGGGAAAAAAAACAAACCCCAGAACGTAGAGACCCCCTCTATGTTTGTCCATCTTCCCCTGCAAAACCAAGAACGGAAAAACCAGGCCAAGCTCTGAACGTAGCTTGGCCTTAAATCAAGAAAAACCGTGACACCCCTTTCCGTATTAAATAACGCGAAATCCAGGGCGCCAAGGCGGGTTCTGAAAGTTCCCAACCACTTCCCGGCACACCGACGCCGTCCTTTTTTTCACTCGTTTCGACGCTGCCGCTTTCTCCTCCAGTGACCTTCGGCGTCAACTCCGCTTCGCCGGAGGGTTGGCTGAGCTTCTTCCGGCCTGCCGCACCGACGGCCTTTTTCCTTGACGGAAACCATTTACAACAGAATGAAAATAATGGGAAGATGGAAACCCCGAGGTCCTTCTGGACTTTGGAGACCGCGAGACAGCGGAAAACAAAATTGTCAGTCCGGGTGGCGGGGCGTTCCACAAGAGGAACGCGCAGCTGGTGGAGACGCACTTCCAAAGAAGGGAAGAATTATTATTTTGTGTTTTTTGGCCTAATCACACCTAAGGGGCGCAAGGACACATCTCGTAGACGGCCGAATGTCCTCAATACGAGGGTCTGCCGGAGGGTGAGGGGGAACGGCAGTCAAGCTGCGGATCGCCGGCGGATCACGAAAGCGCCCCTCTGGAGCTGTCCAAGGTAGATTCTCATTTTGGTGCTGTCGCTGGTTTTCCTCACCCAGATCTGTGAAGGGTTGGGAGAGGGAGAGGGAGAGGGAGAGGGAGAGGGAGAGGGAGAGGGAGAGGGAGAGGGAGAGGGAGAGGGAGAGAGAGAGAGAGAGAGAGAGAGAGAGAGAGAGAGAGAGAGAGAGAGAGAGAGAGAGAGAGAGAGAGATGGAGCAGTTTTAGAACTGGACTGGCTTGATACGACATTATGGCAGCCGGAGGTCCACTTGGATTCTTACCTGCAATTCCACCCACCTTGGTTAAACTAGAACGTAGAACAATAGGGTTGGAAGAGACCTTGGAGGTCTTCTAGTCCAACCCCCTGCTAGGAGACCCTATAGCAGCCGTGGTGGCGCAGTGGTTGGAGTGCAGGCCACTTCTGCTGTTCACCGGCTGCCAGCAGTTCAGTTGTTCAAATCTCACCAGGCTCAAGGTTGACTCAGCCTTCCGTCCTTCCGAGGTCGGTAAAACGAGGACCCAGATTGTTGGGGGCAATAGGCTGAACTCTGTAAACCGCTTAGAGAGGGCTGGAAAGCACTGTGAAGCGGTATATAAGTCTAAGTGCTATTGCTATTCTGGACAAAGGACTGTCCAGTCTCTTCTTGAAAATCGCCGGTGATGGAGCACCCACAACTTCTGGAGGCAAGCCGTCCTATTTGTTTAACTGTTCTCACTGTCAGGAAATTTCTCCTTAGTTCCAGGTTGGATCTTTCTTTAATGATCTTTTCCACCTGTTACTTCTTGTCCTGCCCTCGGGTGGTTTGGAGAATAAGTCAATCCCCTCTTTTCTGTGACAGCCCCCTGCCCCAAGTACCGGAAGACTGGTATCAGGCATTAAGTTGCGGTTCATAAAATATAATTGTTCGAATCTATACACAAGATTCTAGTCAACTAAAGTTCAGTACTAAACTGGCACTAGAGAGAAGACTCAACAGAATTCAAGAGGAGTTAGACTCGGAACATTTGTGGCAACGTAACGATTCCAAGCTGATGACATGCTTAACTCCGCCCTCCATCTCTGCCTGCTCTTCTCCTACAGAAGCAGGAAAGATTATAATAGCCTTCCACTGAACAGTCCATCAAAATCCAGCTGCAAATCAACCACACTCAGCTTATTTCTCCATTTTAGCAACACATCTAAGGGCCAGGAGGAGATGAAGTCACAGGAGCACATGGATTTAAAAGCAACGCTGGCTTAAGAGCAGCGGAGCAGTAAGGGTATCTGTTTCTGATCCACCGCCAGAAAAGCTAGACGAGAGTTGTGATTAAGTTTCAAAAGGAGAGCGGTGGTAAGATCAGAAGTGTAATCCAAAGAAATAATTGCTTGATGAAAATCTCCCTTCCTGATCTGAAGGACCCTTCCCCGAATCCCTCCAGCGAGCGGTTGCCATGCAACTGAAGCAAGAACAATACTGTTTAATCGCACGCCAAAGTTATGGATCTCGATTCGCAACTCCGGAACCCCCCGGATGAAAAGAAGACGTTGTCTTCAGGGGCGGGTTCCTAATTTTTTTTACTACCACTCTGTGGGCGTGGCTTATTTTGTGGGTGTGCCAGCCATGTGACCAGGTGAGCGTGGCTTGGTGGCCATATGACCGGGTGGGCGTGGCTTGCCGGTCATATATTAGTTATTTCAGAGAGATTACTACTATTTTTGCTATTTTATACCTTACATGAAAAGCTTTGCATACAAAGTGCGTGTTACACCATGGCAACACAGCAACCTTTATATGCAGAAAATGCTACAGTTAAAAGACAAGCAAGTCTCATACAGCATTTTTGGTTTCAGTCATGGATTCCTTAGACGAAAATGTTGAGGACTGTTAAAAGAACAGTATCTTTTAACAGTCCTCAACGTTTTCATCTAAAGAATAACAGTATAAAACTGTATAAAATTAACAGTATAAAAGGTTAAGCTTTCGGAAAACGTCCACTTTGGGAAGCTTTAGGCAAAAGCGAAGGAAAAGTGTCAAATGCGAGCTTCTTATTATTTTCAAGCAAAGGGACGGGGAAATACTTAATTGTCAGGTTTCTGGGCATGCGCAGAAGAATTTAAAAAAAAAAATAATTTTTTTCTTTAAAAAAATGGCGGCACCCAGGCACCGGCAATCGACCGCACCGGTACTGTGACGTCACCAGCGGGCCACTACCGGTGCTATAGAGTGGACCGCACCGGTAGGAACCCACCACTGGTTGTCTTACCTCGTTGGCTCCCACCGAGCTGATCACACAACTGATTTTGGTGTTCTCTTTTGATTCCAGGTAAATAGCCTGACTCTTGTGATACCTGGAAAAAGAAAAGATTGATTGATTGATTGATTGATTGATTGTAGGGCACATTCATATCATATTTCAGTTTTTTAAAAAAAGGAACACGGGAGTAAAATACAAAACATAGAATGCAAAATCTGAAATCTTAACAGGAAGATTGGTTTCCGAACTATGTACTTATCTATACGCTGAATCAAGTTTAATTCTAACCGAGCTGTGTGGATACATCTGCTAGATACCTCTTGACTTAACTCAGCACATTGTGTGAACATGCGACCCTCCGTTTCTCCTTCCTGCATATCTGCCTCCCTTTTTTCAGCGCCCTGGAATGGTCACTAAGCAAACTGTTGTAAATCGAGGACTACCTGTACTCCAGCCATGCATATTTAAAAAAATTTAGATCTGAAATAAAGTGACGATTGCTTGGCAGTTATCCTTAGCATGCAGCCCAGAACTCTTAATGGAAAGTTTACATTTCTGTAACCTTTTTTTATTCTACTTTTTTTGTTTTTTGCATCGTTTTTAAAACCGGATCTTCTTCTCCCCCGTGGGGAGGAGAGATTAAGCGCCTCAAGGTAGAGCTCAACTAAGATTAACCATCCCCTCATCGCAAGCCTAAATTGTTTGACATGCTTCCTGTTTACGCTGCTCCACTTGGGTATCTAGGTAAGTACAGAGAATCGTTGTGCTTCTCCGCGTTTCTGATTGCTCTTAATAGCTCAATCTCCTGCCCAACAACGTTCAAGATGCTGGTTTGTGTAATTTCCTCTCCACTGTTTGCATTACCGTATTGATTGGGAACCTCACCTGCCTGCAAAAAACGTAAAAAATAAAAATAAACCTGCAACCGTACGCAGGAGGGAAGAGGACAGGTAATGAGAGAGAGAGAGACGCTGTTTTACGCTTCTCCCGATTTCTGGCATTTAAAATTGAATATCGTTGCTTTTTACCCTGCCTGCCAATTTTAATGGAAATGACCACAGGATTTAACGAGAGCAAGCAAAACCTTTTTTTTGCTTTCTGATATGATCTAAAATGTTAGGCATGGGTTTGAATGCACGAGTATGTCAAATCCAGCAGCTTTGATTTCTGGGAGAGACTCATTGTTTTGACCCAACCTTAGCAGAAGCAAGAAACAGACTCCTTGTCACAAAAAACCCCTCGTTATTTACCTCCTGTGAATTAATGGCATTCACCCACCGAAAAGTCCAGGCAAGAGTCCTCCAAGGAGTTAACGGCAGCAACAGACCTTATCAGTTCCTTGCGATAATTGCAAGGCCGTGAGCTCCCAGCCGAAAGGCTGCAAATTAAGTTCTGGCAAGCAGTCTTTGTGACAAAACGCAATGAGCAAAATCTTCAGAAATACGAACTGTTGTCTCCTACGACCACCACTCCCCTTTCCTTCTATTTCTTCCCGAGCCAGGGAGGGGCCATTCAGCGTCCACGTGTGCTTTGCTTCCCAAGTCGACTCTTTGTCCTCCGTTGTTCTCCTCTCCTAACTGCTCTGCGCATACGTGCATCTGGAACAGACCCCAGCTGTTCTTCCTCCTCATTCATCTCAGCCTCCAAAGTCAGCTGCCTCTCCGGTGGCTGGGAAATGTCAGACGGCCCTGGCGCTATCTCTGCGTCCGACACAGAGCATCCATCAGAGCCTTCCCCAGACTCCAGAACTGGCCCATGTTCCTCCCCAACCTCCTCATCGTCCGAGTCTGCCGCCTGCTCTGCTGGCAGCCCACAACACTCATTCACGATAAGAACCACTCTGCTTAGCAATGGAAATTCTCATCCCAATTGTGGCCCTAAATCGAGGACTACCTACGGAGATGTTACAGTTGTCTTTTCACTCCCTCGCACAATTGTCGTAACCAAGCCACTGTCTGTCACACCTGATTCAATAAATGAGGGTATATTTCCACTAAAAATCAGGTTTCTCTCAACACTTTGCGCAGATTCTGGGCTCCAGCCTGAAAGCCGCTATTTCTGTAAGTCTAAATACCATTAGAGCACTTTAGATATTCCATTGCTAGCCATAATCTTTTGTTCTTTCAAGATAATGATCCTTTTACATGTTGCCTATCAAGAAAGAAAATATATTTTTTTTCAGCAGCCGGCAGATTCATTTTTTAAAAGACATGATAGCTGGGGAATTTGAATTTGCACGTCAAAATTGTCCTCCTACATGTGGGAGCTATTTTAAAAAGTATCAACTTTCTGCCAAACTATTGCAATTAATCTTTTTTTTAAAAAAATTACAATACACATTTCTAACAGTAAAAGGGGATGGCTACGCTGAGCATAGGAAAACCTGTGAAAGGAGAACAAAAATAACCAGAAACATTCTGAAATTAAACAAAACGTTTAGCCTCAATGTAACAAATATTCTATTGAATGCAGAAAACTCCAAACCAGTGAATACCAGTGCCAGAAGAGAGTGGGGTTTGTAGAGAAGAGAGGGAAGAGGGAGGGAGGGAGGGAGGGAGGAAGGGAAGGAAGGAAGGAAGGAAGGAAGGAAGGAAGGAAGGAAGGAAGGAAGAAAGGAAGAAAGGAAGGAAGGAAGGAAGGAAGGAAGACAGGTAGTTAATAACAGGGAAGGAACCTTAGTGCTGTCTGAGCTTGGTGGTTTTCTTGCAGACATTTCATTACCAAACTGGGTAACATCATCAGTGCTAAAAGGGAGTGGGGTTTGCGGAGGAGGAGGAGGAGGAAGAGGAGGAGGAGAACGACTGTAGGGTCCTTGGTGCTCTCTGAGCTTGGTGGTTTTCTTGCAGATGTTTCATTACCTAACTAGGTAACCTCATCGGTGCCAGCCCAGTAGCACTGATGATGTTACCTAGTTTGGGTAACCGGTCATTAAGCGAGGACTGTAGATGGGATCTTTTTAAAGATATCTCAGGGGCTGCCACAAAGAAGAGGGAGTCAAACTATCCTCCAAAGCACCTGAGGGTAGAACAAGAAGCAATGGGTGGAAACTAATCAAGGAGAGAAGCAACTTAGAACTAAGGAGAAATTTCCTGACAGTTAGAACAATTAATCCGTGGAACAGCTTGCCTCCAGAAGTTGTGGGTGCTCCATCACTGGAAGTTTTTAAGAAGATATTGGATAACCATTTGTCTGAAGTGGTATAGGGTTTCCGGCCTAAGCAGAGGGTTGGACTAGAAGACCTCCAAGGTCCCTTCCAACTCTGTTATTCTATTCTATTCTGTTCTATATGGCAGGTATGAAAAAAAGGGGGGGGAAGGCGTTTTTGAGAGAGAGACCATTTCTGGTGGTCTCCTGCCACCTAGTGGTATAAAACATTCACAACAACCTTGATTTCCATTTCCATTTCCTCCTGAATTTGGTTCCATGGGGAGACTTCGGGGCGACGATTCCCAGAATCCCCCTGCCAGGCTGACGTAGACAAGATAATTCCTCTGAGCGTGAACAGCCATTACTGCTCTCCCTACTTCACTTCTGGCCAAGCAAACCCTCCACAATTTTGACAAATAAATGTGACTTTCCGAGCGTTCTTAAAAGCTTGCTCTTAAAAGCCCCTCGCTCGTTCTACCCGCGCCCCTTACCATCGCTTGTCGTAGTAAAGCTTCCCGTCTTCTATCCGTGCCTCAAATCGGTGGGCGGGGGATTCTGCAGGCGTCGTTGGAAGATGCTCGGGGGAGGAAGGTGATGCTGGAACAGAAAAGAGGACCAGGCGATAAGCATCAGTTTAAAAGTCTGCGGAGATTCTCGGTTATCCAGGCCATGGTTGCCCCAAAGGTGGGTTTTTTCAAAGAGGCAACTGGACTTTCTGGTTTTTCTTTGAAGACCTTTCGCTTCTCATCCAGGGAGCTTCTTCAGCTCTGGACTGGATGGTGGGGAATGGAAGGATTTACACTCCTTGCAGACAGCTGGTCGTTTGCATCCTTTCAGAGGGTTGTTGAGGCCGCTTGGAGGTTTTATCTGTGTCCTCAGTTGTCCCAAAGGTGCTTTTTTCAAGAGGCAACTGCACTTTCTGGTTCTTCTTTGAAGACCTTTCGCTTCTCATCCAGGGAGCTTCTTCAGCTCTGGACTGGATGGTGGGGAATGGAAGGATTGATACTCCTTGCAGACAGCTGGTCGTTTGCATTAACAAGCCCATCAGGACTAGATTCAGCAGTCCATCTGCATTTCAAAGACAAAGGCCACTCTTTTGAAGACAGCAAAGTCCACATTTTGGACAGAGAGGCTCGCTGGTTTGAAAGAGGGGTCAAAGAGGCCATCTAGGTCCAAATTGAACAGCCCTCTCTCAACAGAGGGGGAGGGATACGACATTGTCTATCTCCAGTCTACAACACAACAGTTCCAAGAAGGCTCCATACCCATTTGCCCCACTCAGGTGACCCTGAGGACAAAGATAAAACCTCCAAGTGGCCCCAATGACTCTCTAAAAGGATGCAAATGACCAGCTGTCTGCAAGGTGTATAAATCCTTCCATTCCCCACCATCCAGTCCAGAGCTGAAGAAGCTTCTTGGATGAGAAGTGAAACGTCTTCAAAGAAAAACCAAAAAGTCCAGTGGCCTCTTGAAAAAAAAGCACCTTTGGGACAACTGAGGACACAGACAAACCTCCAATGACCCTCTAAAACAGTGTTTCCCAACCTTGGCAACTTGAAGATGTCTGGACTTCAACTCCCAGAATTCCCCAGCCAGCGAATGCTGGCTGGGGAATTCTGGGAGTTGAAGTCCAGACATCTTCAAGTTGCCAAGGTTGGGAAACACTGCTCTAAAAGGATGCAAATGACTAGCTGTCTGCAAGGGAGCTTTGTTCCTTAGGCCATCCGTCTGGTAAACTCGCAAGATTAGTTTTTCTCGCCATGTACATTTATACATCCGAACTAGACTGTTATTGTTTCTCTGTATATGTGAGTATGTGGGTATATGCAATTTTTACCGACTTACTTATTTATATTTTTGACATGTTTATGTACAGTATATGGTGGAGAGCTGCAACAAAATTTCATTTTAATGTATGCCTATTGGTGTACATTTAAAGCGACAATAAAGTTATTCTAATATACCCACGGGATGGTGGACAGATGCCGAATCTGGGATTTTACGTATGGCAAGAAGGGCACTAAGGTGCAGTCCTTCCCTCTGTTCCAAGCCAAGAGAGGCAAAATAGCTAATTACCGTATTTTTCAGAGTATAAGACGCACCTTTTTCCTCCCTAAAAGTGGCTGAAAATTTGGGTGCGTCTTATACTTCGAATGTAGCTTTTTCCCCCAGCCCTAACCAGTTGCTATCTATCTTCCCAGCTCTTACTGGCTTGCAGGCTTTTTCATTGTTACTCTCTCCGAAGAAGGTTTTTCCAGCCCTAAGTCTTTGCAGGGTTTTTTTCATTGCTCTACTTGCTCGGAATAAGTTTTTTTCTAGCCCTAACCAGGTGCTAACGATCTTCCCAGCTCTTACCGGCTTGCAGGCTCTTTCATTGTTACTCTCTCCGAAGAAGGTTTTTTAAAGTCCTAACCAGGGGATAAAATAATGTGCTGAAGCTGACCAGACTAAGGACGCTAGCCAGATGAATACCTGGTAGGCAGATTTCCCCCCCCCCCTATTTTCCTCCCCAAAAACTAAGGTGCGTCTTATACTCCGGTGCATCTTATACTCCAAAAATACGGTAAATTAAAACAATGCTCATGGTCATACTACTCACCTGGTCTTTTAGGCGATTTAAGCTAGAAAAGAAAGAAGAGGAAAACTGTTGAAGGAATAATCACAAAAATAAGACCAAGAAAATGGAGAAATTCATTTTTAGCTGTTAAGTTTTCAGTTGTATGAAGAGGGAGCAACTAAGGTTGCAATCCAGATGTGCTGGACTCCAAATCCCATCATTTCCTTGGGCAGCATAGCCACTGGCCACATCAGATGGGAAGGGAAGATATTACTAGAACCCCACATATGGAGAGCCCTAGATCTCAGCTAAAGCTTTGAATTAAGTCAAATCCATAATGAAATGAATATCAAGATATCCTTCGATGAACTCTCTGCAGATAGCCCTTGACTTATGACCATCTGTTTAGTGATAGTGTGAAATTATGAAGGCACTGAGAAAAGACACTTATAAACAGTGCACTTATTACTTAGTTTTCTTGCAGACGTTTCATTACCCAACTAGGTAACATCATCAATGCTACTGTTTTAATTTTTTTGCAAAGTTTGGATGTGATGGTTGTAATGCTGAATAATGTAGAACAGGGGTGTCAAACTCAAGGGGTGCTTAGATCTGGCCCGCGGGGCCACCCTGGAAACAGCGAAGGACCGGCCCACAGTGCCAATGCCAGCGAAAAGAGAGCTCGGGTGGGGTGCCCGTTTTCACTGGCCGAGTGCTCGGGCCTCCACAGGCGCCCCCAACATGGGTGATGCCAAGGTGGCCACGTCCCCCCCTGGCCCCTCCGAGGTCGAACACAATCCTGATGCAGCTCTCGTTGAAATCGAGTTTGACACCCCTGATATAGACAATAAAGAGGAAGGGTCTGTCCCCTTTCCCATCAACGCCTGCCTTCAGAAGACACAAGTAAAACCAGTTCTTCCTAACAAAAACAGGATACTGGCTCAAATCCAGAGAAAATAAAATTGAAGTGGTTAGACAGAAAACTAAGGGTTTTTTTCCCCCTCTGCTTTTTCTCCTAGCCGCACTTACCTTATTGAGAGTCCTCAAATCTTCCATTATCTGCTCATCCGTGAGGAGATAATTGAGCTGGGGTAATCCACATTAAGGGTCATCCGAGAGACTAGTGAAACTGCTTAGGCCTTGCCAAGGCAACCCAACGGTGGGTGCCCTCTCTCATTTTCCCATGCCATACCGAGAGGCGTGCTGGAGTTTGTTTTTAAGCCAATGTTGATTGAATACGAATGAACATCCTGATTTTTGGGGAAAGAGGGGAAGGAGGTGGGAAACACGATCTTTTAACACTGGAGGTCAGTTTTCCCCGATTCGAGGCCACCTTAAAAAGTCAGCCGACTCTGGACAAAAAATAGCTTGGGAAGTGAGGTGGCACAGTGGTTAAAAGCAGCTACTGCAGGCTACTCCAGCTGACTGCTAGTTCAGCAGTTCAGCTGTTCAAATCTCACCAGGCTCAAGGTTGACTCAGCCTTCCATCCTTCCGAGGTTGGTAAAATGAGGACCCAGATTGTTGGGGGCAATATGCTGAACTCTGTAAACCGCTTAGAGAGGGCTGGAAAGCACTATGAAGCCGTATATAAGTCTAAGTGCTATTGCTAAGTGCTTAGCGGGTTTTTTCAGGTAAGGGCTAAAAAGCAGGGGTCTCTAAGCTCGGCAACTTTTTAAGACTCGCTTTCAACGCCGTTGGGACTTTTGAGCAGCCCCTAAAGGAATCGTTGTAAGCCGAGGACTACCTGTACAGGCCAGCCCTGGATTTTAGGTCAAGGTTTTATTGCACAAAGGATATCTGGTGGTGGTTTCCTCCTTTTGTCAGGAATGGGCACCGGATCGTTTGGCCTCCTCCGCAATTTCCTGGTCATGATCGGCTTCACTTCCATGGAATCTGAAGAGAACCACAAAGCAATTGGTTTGTAAGGTCTGCAAATTTCTTTAAAAGGCACAGGAGGAAAAAAAACCCAACCCCACCTCAGTACTTAGGCATAATAAAAAAAACCTATTTCTGTACTCCCCACTCCACCACCACACCGATATATTTTTCACATCTATAGAATGTAGAGTCAAACTCTGTTATCCCAATTCTGTTGTTAAATTTTGTCACGATGTGAATATTTGCCAGTTGAGCCTCTGTGCTATATTTCTTAGTCTTCTACTATATTTCTAGATCTACTGTATTTTCTAATCAAGCAGACATGTGATATGTATTTTTGCGCATGTGTGCATTCCAGGAGTTTGTCTCCTCCCTTTCTTCTCCTGCAAGCCTCTGCCCGAGGCAGATGTGAATTCTTGACTGGGACAATGTAGCTTAATTAAGATTTATGTTTTGTTACTTTTATACTGAAATAAATATTTTGTTAATTAGAATTAAATCTTGGTTTCATTTTCTACGTAAGGGAAAATTCAAGGGAACAAGATCTATATTGCCTCGGTAGGAATGAATTCCTATCCCATCAAATTTCATTGAATCTCCAAGCCAGGACGAATTTCTGTTGTGGCCTGTCGGATGCCGGCATTGGGAGTCAGGGTCAGCATCAGGGCAACCTGGGAGCTCCGAGGGGGAAGAGGGAATGGAGCTGGCAGAGAGACGGAGGTGTCCGTCAGCCCTCAGATGGAGAGTCAACAGCCCCCAGATCTGGAGGTGGCTGAGGAGGAAGAGGAGGAACAGTTGGGTCCAGTGCCTGACATGCAGATGCGCAGGAGGCAGAGGAGAGGAGAGCAGTGGAAATCTATGGGCCGGTCCTTGGGACGGAAGAGCCACCGCTGCTAGCAAAGCCCCACCCTAGCTCTGGGGATAAAAGGCAGGGGGAGATGTATAGATGTGGTAGACAACTATTCATCTTCCGGCCAGATGGACTTGTTAGCCTGCGAGAGAATTTTTTTGCCGGGACTACCGGCATTCCTAATCAAGGAATCTTTTGAGTTCATGTCAGAGGGTTTGTGGTGTTCGGGGAGCTGGGTCAGAACACTTTCGCAAACGTTGCATTAAGTCCGTGTATTGATCCAGGTGCTTCCAAAGCGATTTGTCTCAAGGGTTAGGAAAAGTTTTAGTCTCTGCTTTACCTCCTGTGAGTTCCATGGTGAGCTTCTCACTCTCAATCATCTTCTTCTTCTCTTCCAATTCAGCGATCAAGCTCTCCTTCAGCTCGATTTTTTTATCCTCAAACTCCTTCACGGCTGCTTTTTTCTCTTTGATGTAGTTCCGTTCCACCTGTTCTGTCTAATCCACACCCAAAAGAAAAGGAGAGCATTTTCAAGGTAAGGCGAAGCAACGTAGGTTGCTCTTTATTTTATTTATTTTATTTGAGAGATTTACCGTATTTTTCGGAGTATAAGACGCACCGGAGTATAACACACACCTTAGTTTTTGGGGAGGAAAATAGGGGGGAAAAAATCTACCTACCAGGTATTCATCTGGCTAGCGTCCTTAGTCTGATCAGCTTCAGCACATTATTTTATCCCCTGGTTAGGACTTAAAAAAACCTTCTTCTGAGAGAGTAACAATGAAAGAGCATGCAAGCCAGTAAGAGCTGGGAAGATAGTTAGCACCTGGTTAGGGCTAGAAAAAAACTTATTCAGAGCAAGTAGAGCAATGAAAAAAAAAACCCTGCAAAGACTTAGGGCTGGAAAAACATTCTTCTGAGAGAGTAACAATGAAAGAGCCTGCAAGGTAAGAGCTGGGAAGATCTGTTAGCACCTAGTTAGGGCTGGAAAAAAGCTACATTTGAAGTATAAGACGCACCCAAATTTTCAGCCACTTTTAGGGAAGAAAAAGGTGCGTCTTATACTCAGAAAAATACGGTATATACCGCCTCACAGTGCAAGCACTCTCTAAGCGGTTTACACCAGTAAGCAATGTATATTTATATTGCCCCCAACAATCTGGGTCCTCATTTTACCTACCTCGGAAGGATGGAAGGCTGAGTCAACCTTGAGCCGGTGAGATTTGAACCGCTGACCTGCGGATCACAGTCAGCTGAAGTGGCCTGCAGTACTGCCTCTAACCGCTGCGCCACCTCGGCTCTTCATTAAGCATTGGGTTGAATTCATTAAGTGGCTGCCTGACTCCCATCCTAGATGGGGTTCTAATAGGTTGGGTGCAAAATGATGCTCACAGAGTCCCATAGGTGCAGCAAAAGGAAGATGAATGTGGATTGATCAAGGTGGATAAAAATCAATGATTTTCTTTTTAAAAAATTGAAAAGTTCGGTTTTTTTAAAAAAAATTTATAAATCGGATTTTTTAAAAATCAAATTCATTTTAATAAAATGCTTTTGGAGTAAACATCTATTTAAAGACAGTTTTCCATTTAAGATACATTAATAATTTCGTTCATTCAGCATGAAATGGAACTGAGTTATGTAGTGTGAGGCTGTATATTCTGCAATATTGGGGCTGTCGGTGAGTCAACAGCGGGTCAGAGGAGGAGCCGCTGCGGGACAGAGATGACAGAGATGGTTTTAGGGGTTTGATTCCACAGGTCCCACCACTTGATAAAAAAGGAGTCCCTGCAGATTTTACTCCGCTGGTCGTTGGCGACTATAGTGGGCAGTAGAATGGGACAACTCACCATAGCCAACTTGCCATGGCCAACTCATGACCAAGGTGGGACTAGAACTCAGTCTCCAGGTGATTGGCCCAAAGTCACCAGCTGGCTCTCATGCCCAAGGCAGGACTAGAACTCACCATCTCCTGGTGATTGGCCCAAACTCACCTAGCTGGCTTTCATGGCTAAGGCAGGACTAGAACTCACGGCCTCCTGCTTTCTAGCCTGGTGCCTTCAAATTGGTCTGTCTTTATGTGTATCTCATGGGCAAAACTACCAGCCACTCACCCCACCAAAAGTAGTTCAGTGTATACTAAATCATTTCTTTTGTACAAGATTCATTAAAATCAGCTAACAGCAACTTTGTTTAAATTTTGGTGAATCTATTCCAAATCTGCCTAGGCTGGAATCCAATGCAGGAAACAGAAATAATCCCGAAGTCCTAACATAAAATAGTTTTTGTAAGATATACTTACTTCCAAGTGAAGAAAAAGCTCTGGAAGGAAACAGACATGACAATTATTAGAGGGAAGATACAAGCGTGTTTAACTTTAGTAGACTACTGGAGTTGTTCTGGGATAGGTTTGTGAATGACAAAGGAGTTAAGAGTAAGTTTTAAGGTCTTTAATGCCAATATGGCAAGTGAGCTTTGAATATACTTCTCTATGAACGAAATCCCCCAAAAGTATACAATTCACCCACACACAAATGCATGCACACACATTTGTTTATTCATCATTTATATTGTATTTATATAATTGTGATTTATATTTATGGAGCTTGTCCATCTCATCAAAAGTCCCTTTGGGCAGCGCACAACAAAGCAGATATCCTGACTAGATAATTTTACATGTTAGGATGAATTTGCTACCTCAGTCCAACCTGCTCACCTGCATTGCGAATTCTCTCTTTGTATTGCTGATCCAGCTTCTTCATTCTTTTCTGATATTCTTGTAAGGTACCTATGGAACAAAAAGTCACGGCATGAGAGATGGCAACCACACACCAAAAAGAAAAAAGAAATCCCTTTGCCTTTTCTCAATTTCTTCCTATAGACGGTATTGCCTGGTAATTACTGCTTGATTTAAAATACTACCATCAATTTACTCAGGAAATTATATTAATAGTTTACCAAAAACTTTTGCGTTCTCTCAAGGTTCTGAATTACAATCCCCCACCTCTACCATTTGACACAGGTCGTGTTAGCTGGAGATAATAGGTACTGAAATTAAGAGAATAACAGAGTTGGAAGGGGCCTTGGAGGTCTTCTAGTCCAACCCCCTGCTCAAGCAGGAGACCCTACAGCATCCTACACTGTTCCAGACAAGTGGCTGTCCAGTCTCAAAAACCTCCAGTGATGGAGCACCCACAACTTCTGGAGGCAAGCTGTTCCACTGGTTAATTGTCCTCACTGTTAGGAAGTTTCTCCTTAATTCCTGGTTGCTTCTCTCCTTGGTTAGTTTCCATCCATTGCTTCTTGTCCTGCCTTCTGGGGCTTTGGAAAACAGGTTGATCCCCTCTTCTTTGGGGCAACCTCTCAAATATTGGAACATTGCTATCCTGTCACCCCTAGTTGTATGTCTTCCTATGGCTGAGTGTTCTGCACCCATCTGGTTTTCCATTGGGAATTGATGTTAAAGTTGTTAGACAGATGTTGTGCAGGTGCTTCCTGGATTTGAGTCTTCTGGATAATAAATGAGGTCAGCATGCACCAGTAGGAATGAGTTGAATAGTTGCAGAATCAACTATTCGGGACTAACAATCCTTTTTGTTAGTATAAAGCAGTGCTTCTCAAATAGTGAGGCGGGCCCCCCTGGGGGGGCGCAGAGCGATGCCAGGGGGGGCGCGTGACCCCAGGGAACGTGATTTTTTTTGGCCGCAGGGAGTAGGGTTTTTTGCACCGAACAATAGCACACAGCACAGAGCAGGAGATATGAAGTGCAGATAAGAGACACCATGGAAAAATATTTAACAGGGATGAAAAGAAAGGAGGAGAGAGACGGAGATAATGAGACAAACATAAGTCTCCCGGAAGCTAAGACGTGGAAATATGACGAAGCGTATGTAGCGCTTGGCTTCACTGTGACTACTGTGGGAGACGAGGAAAGACCGGTATGTTTACTGTGTCTAAAAATGTTGGCAGCGGACAGCATGAAGCCAAATAAATTAAGGCGTCACTTAAACACATTACACCCCAATCACGCTGATAAGCCGCTTGAGTTTTTTCAGCGAAAACGTGCCGAATATTGCAAACAATCGTCCCGGCGGAGAGTTGGGGGGCGCGCACAAAATGTTTACTTCTTCCTGGGGGTGGGGGGTAACAGAAAATAATTGAGAAGCACTGGTATAAAGTAAGTTTTTTTTCCCCCTGCAGGTTTTGCAAGAGACCAGATCCGAGAACTCAACATTCCGGGGTAGGCAAACTCACAAAGCTAAACGGTATCATAATTAGCAATTTAGAAGCCTTACCTTCTTGTAGTTGCTGCAGCTGCCTTTTTAGTGAGGCCAATTTATCCTGGTACATCCTGAAGAGAGAATAGGGTTTTTTTAATAAAAAGTTTTTTTATTTATAATACAATTAAAAACAGACATAGAAAACAGAAAGACAAGTACATGACTGGTAGTCCAGTTTACATATTTCTGAAAAGAGAATAGGTTTTAATGTTATAAGCTGACCAGCGTTACCTGGCAGTGGCACGGGTGACAAGCAAATGTTAATAATAACAACAACAATAATAAAAAAAAACAGCAAAAGGGATAAGAAAGAACTGGAGAAGGCAACAAAATACAAAGAATAGCAAACAGAAATAGAATGACTGTGGCAAAAGAAAGAAAAGGTTGTACCCATAGTGATAGATTGAACTGAAACATTATTGTTATTGTCACTTTTTTCTGTGAATACACTGGCACAGATTAAAAAAATGAAATTCTGATGCTCTCAAAAGAAAAATAGATATATAACCATAGACATACATGCACACACATATACATATGATGTATATACATATGATTTATATACCGGTGTGTGTGTATATATATGTATATACGTATATATGTATATGTGTATATGTGTGTGTGTGTGTGTGTGTGTGTGTGTGTGTGTGTGTGTGTGTGTGTGTGTGTGAGAGAGAGAGAGAGAGAGAGAGAGAGAGAGAGAGAGATAAGGGAAGAGAGCCTGTGGCCTAGAGGTTAAGCTGCTGCCTTACAGGCAGACTGCCCAGGTTCAAATCCCAGTAAGGGCATGGCTATCTGATGAGAACTAAATAGCTCTATAATAGTCTCCCTTCATTTTCATTTATCAGCAAAAAAATGTTACACACACACATATATACATATACATACATACACACATATACACACACATACATACATATATTTTATATGTGTGTGTATGTGTATGTATATCTACATCTCTCTCGTTCTCTCTCTCTCTCTCTCTCTCTCTCTGTGTGTGTATGGAGAGAGGGGGAGTAGTGTGAGTATAATTATTGTACAGTGGTACCTCGAGATACGAGTTTAATTCGTTCTGTAAACTTGCTCGTATGTCAATTTGCTCGTATCTCAAAGCAATTTTCCCCATTGAAATTAATTGAAATGCCATTAATCCGTTCCAGCCCCCAGGCTGGCTGGCTGCGCTGGCTGGGCTGGCTGCTAGGGGTCTCTCTCTCTCTCTCTCTCTCTCTCTCTCTCTCTCTCTCTCTCTCTCTCTCTCTGTGTGTGTGTGTGTGTGTGTGTGTGTGTGTGTGTGTGTGTGTGTGTGTGTGTGTGAGAGAGAGAGAGAGAGAGAGAGAGAGAGAGAGAGAGAGAGAGAGTGTGTGTGTGTGTTTTCCTCCCACTCACTCTAGGAAACCCAGGCAAGTCCAAGCGTGCTCTCGGCTAGGCTGTGGGGAGGGAAGGCAGATCGGCAGTCCTTTCCTTTCTCTCTGCCTCCCCCCACCCCCAAGAGCCCTACTGACGCCAGGATGGCTAAGCTAAAGGGGGAAAATTCTCTTTGATATTCAAATCTGGCTGAAGGTTTCCTCCCTTTCAGAATGTTGCGGAAATGAGTGGGTCATGTGCAGCCGGCTGTTCCTCGTATCTCAAATGTTGCTCGTATTTCAAAGCAAAACTTCGCTTGCTCGACAGCT